>JAQFYB010007142.1:0-11182 GCA_034694085.1 Pogonognathellus longicornis
TCTCTGTCCCAAATTTATAACAGGGAGTTTCAGCAGGGATTCTATGCTGATTTCTTTAGACAAATTTCCGGACGGGTGGCTACGCGCGTGTGTGTGAAACTTGGGTAGAGAGAGGAGACGACTACCTAGGTTAACTTGAGTTCAATATGTATTAATTTTAACCATAAAAGAATGGATTTATTTTGCAGCTTTTTTAGGTGCATAATATATTCTAATATTTTGCTAAATATTAATTTTAATCCAGTCCTTTTTCATAATCTGTTCTATTTCTCAGTAATCATCCTTTCCCTTTGTAGAAATGTATCTCTGTACTCTGACTGAGAGTCATCAATCATCAATTAACAAAATGAAATAATAAATGTTTTCGCGTTAAATCTGACAATGAAGTAATTCGTGTGTTATTCTTTGCCAATCTCAATTGAATGACGTCATTTAATAAATTATATTTTAAAATCAGTTATATTTAAATAATTTCACATAAAATATGCTTATAGCTCATACACTTCATTACACAAATTTTGCAGATTAGTAAATGCATCCGTACTTCGCTTCGCACATTCATATTATAATAATCAATATATTTTATTATCATGACAAAACGAACAAAAACAAATCTTATTCTTACTGAAATCGTATAAAAACTAGCAGTATTTTGGAAATTCTATCTTCATTTCCAAATAATCCCAATAAGTTGAGAATCTACATTCATTCCTTCAGTAGCTCTAGCAATCTGAATTTTTACAAACTGGAAATGTTTCAACAAATTTTCATGTACCTGCTCTTCGCTACAGTGGCGTATTCTGTCGATCTTACTGGTGACACCACGGAAGCCATTAATAATACTGAAGGTGATTTGAGAAATTTCAAAATAATTAATTTGGAGGTTATTTAATAATTTATAAAAGAATTATTTTCCCATTTTAGAGCAACAGAATTTTACATTTCTGGCTTACCTGCCTCAATCGTACATCGGACGAGATCAACCGATCGATAGGCCCTCCAGTTCCAAGAGGCCTTCGAGGACGAGATTACTGGTCAGCGCATATCCTAGCTCTTGGCTTAACGCTTTAAGTAATTGTTATGCAATGAACGGTGTTTTAGTTTCCATCAACAATGCCGAGTTGGATACAACAATTCGATACGCCTTGATCAGCCAAGGAATTGGTAACAAATTAGCAAATCATTATAAAATTAAAATAAGCCAAATATGTAGTGAAGGTTCTTTGAGATTTTTATTTTACGCCTTTACCACCAGTTGGACAAATTTGGACATCTGGACGTTATGAGTACACCGGAGAGCCACGTCATTTGACTTTGTTTTTATGGGCCGGAAATGGACAAGATTTTTCCTATACAAACTGGAATGTAGTTTATGGACAACCTGCAGTTTCTTGGGGGTATAACACTTGCGTTGCTGTCGCACAACAAGGCTACTCTGAAAATAAATACAAATGGGAAACTGCTAACTGCGAAAACCAATTAAAATTCATTTGTGTTATATAAAATTTCGATAATTGATAACGTCTTCGAGTTTCTAATAGCCTTTAGTTACAGTAAATTCTATAATAAAGGATATAATAGAATGAAATGCTCTTATTAAGAAAAACAGTAAGGTAACTAACTACTTAGTTAAAAATGATCTGGATGTAAATTGTAAAATAAGCACAATATTAGAATAAAATGTCTTCATTTTAAGAAATAAATTACCTAGTTAAATTTTAGGATCTTGATGTTGCAACAAAGGAAATTTTACTAATATTATTTAAGGGTCATTTGTTTAATTTCAAGCAGCTGTACAGTGATCGCCTTGTAAGCCGTCACATGGGCTTATAACATTAGTATGTTATGTTCATACACATGCTAGGTACCAGGAATAACAGGAAAAATGGCTAGTTGTCATCAATACAAATTGGTTTCAAATTTTTAATAGGTTACCTATCCGTGTTAAAATCCCTATGTGAGGGTAAGAGGCGTTCACTGTATTATATACATACTAGAGGAATGTCTGGAATAATTCACACACACATTTTAAGGAATGGTATAAAAATTTTGAATGAAACATAACCGTCATTAAAAATTCAAGCCAAAATTTCTACATTATTAGCAGCTTATTAATTTGAATTTAGAATAAAACTAAAATATTATAACCACAGGCCACAGGTTAATTCGTGGATCTCACGATTTCGCAAACTGTCATGTCTGCATCTGAATTTACACTAGATTACTAGGCCGTAGATCACAAATAAAGGATATTATTGCCTGAACGTGCAAAATACCGGAAAAAATTACGCTACACGCGAATTTTATGCACTTTGTTTTGAATTTCACAACAACAAGAAAAGCTTTTCATTATTTTTAAATAAAAACACAAACGTTAATACGGATACTGAACCTCTGGATTTTACAATTGCAGCGACGATATTTATTCTGTACGGATTTTGTATCAGTTTCGCTATTATCATTTTAGTTTGCGAGATTATCACTAAAACATTAGTATTGCATTTTAAAGTTTTAGATACAAATTTTTGCCGTAAAAATGCAAAAATCTCAAATATTTTCGCGCTGCGCGCGAAAAATTAACGTATATAACACACGTTTGCTCAAGCCCCCCATGTGTGACGTGCATACGCTCCTGCATGCCGTCCTATATTATTTGCATTGCTGTACAAAAATAATTATTGAATTATTTCTATTCCTTCTTAATCCAACGACGTATCCAGGGATAGGCTTGGGGGATTTAAACCTCTCCTCAAAAATTTAATTTTACATACACTGACCTTTTGTATGCTACTTCATCCTTACAATCAGTGGTGTAATTAGGGCTTAAGGCTTAAGCTTAGGAAGCTGAACCCCCCTCCCCTCCATTTTAGGATTAAATAATGGACAACATTATATCGCTCCCAAAATTAAAAAAATATGTGACCTGGATACTTCCCTGCTTATAATTATAAGATTGGGTCCTGGAGTAATTGTGTTTAATACTCACTAGTCGTGTTACCATTTATAATAATTATTACTAACGCTAAATACACGAAGCCGCCTGCACATTATTATAATAGACCTGGGGAAAGTGGTGGGGGGAATTCAGAAAAAATTATTATACGTATGTAAACAGTTAAATAAAATAATAGAATGCATTTTGATACGTTAATATATTTACAGTACTTCTCATACATACCTGTTTGCAATAGTTTATTTCCTTCCTCCAAAGTCCCTTTAATTAATTCTAATTATGTAGTGTGTACTGTGTAGTATCTATTATCAAATTTGTCCTGAATAATGTGAGCAAACTTGTAGCAAACTGATAAGAAACATTTGGAAAGTTTTATTAATTCCTGATACGTATGTCTTTAGCAGGAATGCATGATTGTGAGTGCATATTGCATAGTGAGGTATATTGCACCCCTTTCAATTTGTTAGGAATAAACATAATTTTATGATATATAGTATATAATGTCAAGTGTCATTCAGTATAATCATTAGATAGAATGCGATTTACCAACTTTTACATTTATTTTTAAGTATAGAACACCTGGGCATGCGCAATTCAAATTAAACTTTGATTCAATAGTTCGTGCAATTGTTTGAACTTTTACATTTACAATTAAAGTCTTTTCTATAAGTAAATGAATTGTTCAACTTTTGCATATATGTTGACTGTCATAGGACAACACGCCATTTGGGTGGAATGAATGAGGTTATTGCGTATTTAAAAACTTCATGAGCTATCACACGAAAAATTAATAAAAGTTACGTAACTCCAAACTAGCTCAAAGAATAATAAAAGATTATCTACTAATATGCCACGTTGAAGCAAAAGTAAATATTTGGACTTTGGAGGCACGGTTTCTGTTTACAGCTTAGTAACTCTTACTAATTCCCCCCAAATGATGTGTTTTTCTATGACAGTCTACATATTTTCATTTTTACCCAAAATAAATCCAAAAGTAAATGTAAAAGTAAGAGCGATGACTCAAGAATAAATCACCACAATTCGTTCAAACTTCGCATATGTGTTATAGGATCTTCAAAGTTCCAATAAAAAATGACATCAATTAGAAAAACTTTGAAAAATTAAGTAGAAAAGATATTTTATAGGAATCAAATATATCCGTTTGTGCTGCTGACGCTACTTTTCGACAATGTTTTAATACAGTTTAATTGTTATGTATTTCAGAATATCTCGATTATGTTATTGTTTGCGTTGATATAATACATATACCTACAATACCTAGCCCACATTCAGTTTATCAATCGTTATCTTACCTATGTAAAATTGTGTAATACACAGTAAAAGCTCAATATATCGGATTAATTGGGGACGAGTGTCGTCCAGATAAGCAAAAATCCGTTATACCAAACTAAATATAAATTTAGAATTTGCGACAATTTGGCAAAGTTATCTTGGATAAAAATATCTCAATAGTATGTCCCTCAAACCCTATTTTTAGTGCCTTTTAGACGTTTTTGTTTCGAAAAATCCGGATCCAACGGAATTTTGTCCGATGTATCAAAAGTCCGTTATATCGAGCTCCCATATATCGAGCTTTTACTGTATGTAGCTTGCACCAGTTAGCCATTTATTTCTGCAATTCGGTAGTTCACATTACATTTTAAGTTAATAACACGTTCTGCTTTTTAGTTATTTTATTTGTACGCGTGAAATAAATATATAACTAACATACATACCATTTACCGTACCCAACTGAAAGTTGAAATGTCACAAAATTGATTTTTATATAGGTAATATTTATTATAGGTGTATAACATAATATTATAGTAATGAACAACGATCAGAAAAAACACATTACAAAAAATATACACAGATTAATCAACTGTACAAAAAATGAAACTGATTGGTGCATTCATTTAATTCAACATGGATTTTTGACTCATAACGAACGGCAGTCCATCGTAAGTAAACTGTCGACTGTATAGTGATTTGTACTTTTTCAGTTAATTATAAAAAGATAATAAATTACAAACTATCAAAAAATGTACACCTAGCATAGACTGCCTTTGCTACATATGTTTTATTATTGCATTCCTTTAGAACCAAAAAGAAAATGATGCTGACTCAAAAATTGCGACGATCTATTTTACCTGTATCAAAACACCGCACTACGATCTATTAATCAAATCTTTGAAAGACAGCGATAACGACCCCGCTGCACAAATTTTGGAAGAATTTTATTCATTATCCGTATCTGAATGGACTTCACAATGTGAACTTAGAGATTTCATTTGGTTTGACAACCCCACCCCTACGAAATACTACAAAGGAAGAAACAACGACTTACGAACAATCGAAAAATGTTTCGAGGAAAGTCTCAACGACAAGTCATTAATGCTTGTAGCCATTACTGGACTTGGTGGAGTGGGAAAAAGCGAGTTGGCTAAAATTTTTGTTCGAAAAGCTTACCAAAAATTGAATTGTCACTGTATTTGGATAAATGCTAAATCAACTCAGACCATTTCCGATTCAATTCACAGACTGGCAACCAAAACTGGGATTTCTTTGATGGACCATCAGAAAAACGAGAAAAACCTTGAAGTTCTTTCATACGACATTTACCGACAAGTATGTAAAGAGAAATGTGTGTTTGTGTTTGATGACATTGAAAGTAATGACGAAATCATGTCAGTCTTCAAATCTTTGGTTGAATACACACGAAGGTTGTCTCCAACAAAATTAAAACCGTTTGGTCTCCTCACTTCCAGATACAAACTAATCAGCTTAAGTTTTGGACATTCAATCAGGGACATCCAATTGGACATTTTATCCCACGAAGATTCAGTTGCATTTTTCATCGCTGCATTGAATATCGACGAAGCCATAGAGGATGACGTCATTCTCCAAAATATAAAAGAGATTTGTGAGAGATTAAAATTCTTCCCATTGGCAATGCAGCAAGCAGTGGCTTATATCAAAGCAGTCAAAAGAAATGATGTAACAAATGGAATACGGATGTACTTGTCCGAATTTGAAAAAGAAACGAAGAAATTGCTGAACTACCCCTTGCCACAACTGGAGTATTTAGATGGTGTCTCAAAAACGACGTATCCCATCTGGCAAATCACTTTGAAGCAAATCGAAAGCATTCCCACTGTTGGCTCGAGAGCTGAAAATCTGCTCAATATCATTTCCGTTTTTAATTCTGACAATATCGACGTCGAATTCGTGGCGAAAATTTCAGAGAAACTCAAAATAGCAACTGAAGAGACAGATGTTCTAACAATTTTTGAAGTACTTCACAATTATTCCATGTGTCAACTGAAGAATCGTAGAATTGATAATAAAAATGTCGTTTCGGTACACCGACTTGTACAGAAAGTCACTCGTATTCAATTGCAAGAAAAGAATGAGTACATCCCATTGGTAGACAATCTCTTGACAATCATTTACGAAATGTTTCTTACCAACAATAATAATGACGAATTTGCTTTGAGTGACATTATCAACGTTGAAATTTTGTGGAAACATGCGGCAAAATCAAAAGAACTTGTAAAAAAACACAAGAGATTGCCCGAAAAGATTTTTTATAAATATTACGTGTCAGGGCGTTACCGGGATGCGAACGACTATATTTTAGGGGCTATTGAGAATTTGATTGAAGCTATCGGGACCGAAGACAGATCCACTCTGAAAACCATGTACTGGAAGGGAGTTGTGCATGATGAATTAGGGGAATATCAAAAATCGCTAGAGTTACTCGAAAATGTTTATGAGAAACAAAAGAGGATTTTCGGTGAAAACGACAATCATACATTAATTACCGCGAGACAAATTGGAGTGGTGCATTGGGATCTAAAGAACTTGTTTCAAGCAATGAAGTGGGCGAATGAAACTTTAGAAAAAAGGGCAACAAATCAAACAGAAAATATCGATGAAACACTTGAGTTGAAAAATTTACAAGCACTTGTTCTGGATGAAGAAGGAAAGTACGAGGAGGCTCTCAAGATTCACGAAGAAATTTTAGCCCTCAGACTAAAACTGATGGGGGATTACCACCAGCCAACTTTGAACACCAAGAACAATATTGGAACCATCAAATATAAACAGGAGAAGTATGACGAGGCTTTAATGATTCTTCAGGAGGTTTTGCAGGTGAGAGAAAAACTTTTCGGCAATGATCATCCAGACACACTTATCACTAAATCATGCATTGGCAACATTAGAGCTAGTCAGGGTCAATACGAAGACGCTTTGAGCATTTACGAAGAAGTGTTACCCGCCCGACAGAGACTGCTTGGAGATAATCATCCAAAAACCGTGAAAACAAAATCGAATATTCAAGAAATCAAAAGACGATCAGACAACTGCGTAATCCAATAATTATAAATCCTTTTCATTTTAAACATTCAATTGGAATTATGTAATTGCGATTGTTCTTCTAAATATTGATGCAACTAGATACTCTGTGATTGATGATGATGATAATATAATATATAATAATAATATAGCAAGTCGGTTGATGAAATTCACTCTTGATTTCAATAAATGAGAAATAAAGTGACAAAATTGATACACATTACTGTATAATTTGTTTCATTCATTAAAAAATGCATGATAAACATGCAATATGAGATTGTGGACATGTAATAATATTTTTATTTATTGGCAGGCGCGTACCCAGGATCATAAGCTGGGGGTGCACAGCAAGGTTGTATACAGAAATTACATATTCGTGGGGCGGGGCTTCCCTAGAGAAATCGAAGAATTTGTCCCGCCTCCGCAGGGCTCGCGCTACCGGGGAAATTTTGAAAATTCCATCACTGCCGGAGATATCGTGTGCGGAAAATTGACGTTTTTGAAACTTTAAGGGGTGAGTGCACCACATTCTTGGGGTACTGTGGAAAACTAAATTTTGGAAAATATGTTTGGGCTATCAGATGCTCATAATATCGTAATCGATTATAGATAGCCAGTAGTTCGCCTGTCTATTATAGGAAGAGGGCAATAATATGTATTCATTTATCACATTTTCATTTTAATCATTTAGTCATTTTTACAGTACATATGTTTGCTTTTATGCCATTTTATGTTAATAATATTATCCAAAAGTCTAAATCATAAGAAAGAGACGAAACAGTTTCATCTGACACGAATGTATTCGATTTTTCGATTATTTGACTTCTGTGTGGATCTGAAATTTCTTCTTATTGGTCCGTTCTCGCCCTGAACCTTTTGAAATTCCTGTACATCATTCCAAGAAACAGCAATTGGTTGCTCCACAACAGTCCAGAGAACTTTTTCACCACATTTCGGCGTCGTTAAAGATCCGAGATATCTGTAAACTGAGTCCCCGGATCGTGGTAAGAACATACTTAGGTCAAGTTTTTCTTGGACGTCTTTTGTACTTTTGTAGCCCAAAGGAAGATTTTTAATGATTGGGAGCATTGCTTTGTGACCTCTAGAGCAAATTAAATCATTTCCACAAAAAGTGTCTGGAGACGATTGTTGCAGAAAGACCCCAACGACTGCAATGGCCTTAGGATCTTGGGATGCGACTGCCGTCGCAAAATCCGGGTATTGTGAAGAGTAATGGACAAGATGAAGTTCGAGGGAAAACCGACGCCCTCTGACTGTGTGCTCTGATCCTCCCCAATGAAAATGGGACTGTTCTAAATTGTAAGGTGAATTCATTTCGTAGCCAGCCATTTGCCCCTTAGAGGTTGATCGAAGTTGAACTTGAATAGTGTCTCCAGTGTTGAAAATAGAAAATGATTCTGAGGCATATCCATTATTAAACACCAAGTCTTCGAATATACCTTGGAAACTCGGTTGTAAATCAATTGGTGACTGTCTGGTCTTAACTGTACCATTGCATTCCTCACCCCATGCACCACTGAATTCATCACACTCTTTGTTTTCGTAACAAAAATGGCTTTCTTCGTCAGCTCCAAAACTCAAGTCAAACGGAAGAATAATGAGCAATGCTAATAATTCTAATAGCCAAACCATTTTTATTCAACAAATTGTAATATCGTGTTATATCAAAAGAATTTGCGGGTGGGTCTACGTATATCTGACTATAATCGAAATGTAGAGTTAACGATTGCTATTCCGAGACCGGCATGTCAATAATGTATTGAAATCTAAATACGAGAAATATTAATATACCAATAAGTGTATTGGCGCGTCGAAAGGATTGTGGAATTGCGTTATAGCCTTAATTTTAATGGAGAATTTTAAATTATTCCGATCAGGGGCGTATCCAGGTCACACATTTGGAGGGGGCTTAAGTAACCCTTTGTTGTATATGTCAAATTTTTGCGCGCAGCGCGAAAAAATGTTGAGCAAAATTTTGCAAATTTGGGTCAAAATGAATGGAAATTGCAATATAATCGCGCGTAACGCGAAATATTTAAGCTCTTCAGCATTTTTATGACAAAAATAACCTCCTTTTTGGGGTTTTTGGTAAAAAACCTGATTTCATCTAGTGTAAAGTCCAAACATTTGGAGGGGGCTTCAGCCCCCTAAGCTCCCCCCTAAATACGCGACTGATTCCGATTCAAATTACAAAACTGGTCTAAGTTTTAGTTACCAGTGTATAGGTAAAAAGGAAAAAAAATCTACACTCCAATCAAATTATTACAATCTGGAACTTCAAGTACATTGCTAATTTTCTTAATCATCCTATTGCTACATAGCGTTAATCTTCGACCCGAACATTATTTTCATAGGCGTAACAAACCCGAAACGAACACGAAAAAACCTATTCGGTCGTACCTCTACTAGAGATTTCGTCAGGTATAACTCGATTAAGGATACCTTGTATCCCGCCTCAAATAAAAAACAAAATGACATTGGCACTATTCAGCAGGCACGTATCTAGAGGGGGTGCACAGGGTGCACGTGCACCCCCCAGAATGCATTTGCTATTTCAAAAATAGCGTATTTTACCATAATTTTTTTTAAAAAAATGAAAAAAAGATCGCGCTATGCGCGATTTTGATGTGTTTCTGTTGTTTCAACCTAATTCAAAGCGCTTTATGCACTCAATTATACCTGATATTCGAATTTTGATCTATCATTAACTAATTTCTGCAAATAAATTTTGCTGTGCGCCCCCCAGGTTACGATCCTAGTTACGTGCCTGCTATTCAGAAATTGTCAGTCTCAGAATAAAAATTATTAAATAGTTTGTAAAACAAGTTTTTGGTGCCTGCACTAGGTACTTCAATGCAATTAATTAATAATATTGTGAAATTCTGTAAACACTGTGATGTAACTCCATTCTACTACCTGTGGATTCCTTTATATACTTTCTTTAAAAACTGATTCTCTGAGAACTAGAGGCTTTTATTTATTTTGCACACAAAGGATTTATTCTCAGTTACTATTATTCAGTTATATCAGTTAATATTCTACAAGGTACTTGAGTACTTGCTCTACATATTATTCACAAACGTTCGTGTTCATCAATAAAACCTTTGTTACTCAACCTGCAGTTCATTTAAATTCTTTATTCCAGTTTCGAGGCTTCTTTGCATTTTAAAAGCAGTGCTTAGATTATTATGAGTTATATATTACCAGTCATTGTCAGATTAGCCCTCGCTACGCCTATTTAAAAAGAAATAAAAAATAACCTTTCGTTATCTTTGTATAAGAATGACTCAAGAAGATCTTGCCTTAGTGGATCTAGTTGAATAGAATTATTTGGTAGAATAAGTAAAACATCAAATTGTAGTAAATTATTTTCTGTACAAAAGAAAATTATTCTTTTTCTTTGTTTTGAAATGGTTTCTTTTCCATTCAAATGCCGTGCTGACAGAGTTGTGCATTAAGATTTTAGGTAATTGTTAATTAGCACAGCTGTTTTATGGTTTACGTTTCTGTCTGTTTGTCTATGTGGGCATGTATTTATGTTCGTTAATTATAATGACGCTGTCTTGAATGGATATGGCTTGTTTGTCTGTCTATCATCGAAGTTTACTATTTATATAGACATACACATGTACATTACACGCCCAAGGGTGAAGCCGTCTTCAAGAGGAAGGGGAAATGATAAATTTGCACCAACCCCGAATGACCAACACTAACATATTGGGTGCGCTCACGTGCCAGTCATGTTAAGGCGTTATAGCGTTATTTCGCGTTGTAATGTTATTTTTTAACATCTTAACGCAGCCTGTTAAAATCGGACGTCAGCTGTCCTACTCAAATACACATGTCGGA
>JAQFYB010007143.1:0-11178 GCA_034694085.1 Pogonognathellus longicornis
TTCATTGCATCAAAGGTGGCATGTGAGAATGCCCCCTCAATGTCTAGAAAAATGCCAAGTACCATTTGGTTGCTTTTCAAGGCACATTCGACACGTGTCACCAGTTGGTGTAGTGCTGCATCAGAGCCAATATTTTTTAAGTAGGCAAATTGCCCATTTTCTTTTCAACCAATGCCTCCGACTTTACCTCTTTCTCAACCAATTTTTCCATTGATTTGAGAAGAAACGATGTTAGAGATATTGGCCTCCATGATCCTGCTTTCTGATATGTACCTTTGCCAGATTTGGGGAGAAATACCACCTTCATTTCTCTCCATAGCTTAGGCACATATCTTTAGAAGTTTAGATAGCAAGTTTAGACTTGCTTTGAATATATTAGTGAGAATAGGCGTCAGCTCATCCACACCATGCTGCAACATGGCCGGTATTATTCTATCCGTCCCTGCTACTTTGTAGCCCATACATCGTATTGCATACTATGCATGGTTAAGCAAGCAGGTGCTTGCTTTGCAAAGGCATAAAACCCGATATGTTGAATTTTGTTATAAGAGTAGATAATAATATACTAACTTCTGTTAAGAAAACACTGTTCCCAACGTGATATCTTACAGATTAAATGATGCTTAGGATTTGCGAACGAATTCAAAATTCGGGATGTACAAAACAACCAATAAGTTCTAGTTTTCACTTTTCGAAAAACTAAAACCATATTATGAAATAGCAAGCGTCTAGATTCAAAAGTAGACACCCCAAAATTTGAATTTATTCTCCAATCCGGAGAAATCATTTAATCTGTAAAAAAATTCAATTAGAGGGCAGTGTTCCTTATATTATAGGAATTATAGGAATATATTATAGGAAGTTCTGCTAAGAGCATATAAATTATAGTAACTACTGTTTTAAGAATAGATATTGTAGCTTCTTACAACATTTGGTTGTCCCAATGGTTTTATTATTTCCATTGAAGTGTTTTCCTCCTGATAATTCATATCGAAATAGCACTTGTATAATAACTCGTAATCCATTTTCAAAAAATTATTACTTTGGGAACACAAATTAGTGTTTGTTGTGATTTTCCCGTCTCAATGTGTCTTACACTGTCAGGCAAATAATGTTTTTGTATTGGCTATTGAGTTGATTGTACTGAAATAAACCATACCTCAAGTCAAAATCTGGGAAAAGTAAATATTTTATTTTCCTCGATAAACGATATATAATCGGTCAAGTGGAGTTTCAATTACGTTGCATCTATACAGCAAATGTTGTATACAAGCTTACCTACTAAATAAAACACCAGTAACGTTGCGTTAGGGAGAGTGAGTGAGAAACACTCACTGTAGGTGCATAGACCGTCGCGCGTCGCATTATCTCATAAACTCGAGCACTTATTGTGATCAGTCTACACGCTATGCGTATAATTCACACACTTTTAACCAAGGATATATGCAACGATAGGCCACTCCCCCGAAAAAACGGAGTCAAAAAATTGTGAAATTTTAAAAAAATTGGGGAATTTAAAAACAAATTATCAGTTTTAGGGCAACATGTCCGACAAATCAGACTTAACCCATAAGTCGGACTTAAGACGTCGATTTCACTCTAAAATCCGCATTTTAACCTGTGGTGCTAGTGCTGTGACCTAGGTGATGATACCGCCCTTAATATATTGATATCAAGTGCTATCTACTTTAATTGTGTTTTAAATTATGCACTTGCATAAACCGTATACAGAAAATTTGAATTTATATTATTATTTTGATTATCGTTAAAGTAATGAATTCAGTAATGAGTTAGTGGAATTGTAGTATCATCTGCTCTCAAGGACTAGTTGACATCGATAAACTTATATTTTATACATCGCTTTTTACAGATAAGTCGAAATGAAAAAAAAATGTGAGAGAAAATTGATGTAATATTGATTCTGTTAATTGCAAATGCCAATTCCACAAACAATAAAATGTTAACACATTCAACTTAGGCAACATAAAATCGAACATTCACACGACTCTGAATCTGTAATAGATGAGTTTCAATAGTACATTACCATATGATACTTCAAATGACTGTATTTCCCTACTGCTCACAATACTGATGTCTAAAATTTTCAATTTTTTTAAGTTTGCTTGCTAAAACTGTTTCGCCTCTTAGTCTTATGCATTGTACCACATCCTCCTTTGATTTCATAAACATTCATTATCGAAATGTAATACCATCCAATAAAACTTAGATGATAAACGAATGATTGCCTACTAAAACAACAATTTTTAATTGGGTGATCCAATAATTTAAGAGCTTAAAAATCACACAGACTACATGGAAAGGCAGCCGGATTACTGTCGTCCACAGCATCTTTTCAACTGTGTATTAATTGTAAATTTATGCAATACAGGGTAAGTACAGAAGCAATAGACATTTTGAACTGCAAAATGTTAATTGAAGACGTGAACGGTGAATTTACTGAGCCTGCTTATCATGTTCTCAATGATTTTTGGATTTAAAACGTAACCACACCTTCCATGAGACGAAAACTTTTAGGCACATTTCAGGGGTTACTTTTCCCCACTCTTCCGTTCCAAAGACCGTCTAATGTAGTGGTATTATGTTTTCAAAAACACTATTTCAGTGTACCGTAGCTATCAAAGTTTAAAGGGCTGGCATCAGAAGACTTCTCGGGTATTTCTGTACTTTGTATAAAAGTAATATCAACTTTAGTCTTTAACTTCTCTGTGAAGTCTGCGTGTTACGGGTACTATGTGATGATACTGCGTAACAATGAAAAAATACTTTACTGCAATAATCGCTATCCAACTTTACAACTTCTTCTTCAAATAAGGATTGTAACACTTGTCGAAACATTGGTTCAAATTAACATTTACTTTTTGAGGCACTTTTATTAAGGGTAAGGGGCCGCGACCACTCATTGCGCCCACTGTCATAATCTTGTTCAACTTTCCTTGTTTTTCATATATATATTTCTCTAGCTCGTTTCTAGCCCGAAGTTAACAAATTCTTATCTTTCCATTCATGTCCCCAATAAAATGTGCCTCGTCCAATGTGAGGACAAATTCGGATTGATTTGGTGCAAGGTGATGCTCATAAAGCTCCCGGCAATTTATTTTTCGATTTTGATTTTTGAGTTTTTCAAGGAATCAAATTTTTCTTTTTTCTTTGTCTTTTTTCCAAGATCTTCATGTAATTTTTTTTATTAAGCTCTCAGGCCCATTAGGTTTTCCTTCCAAAATGTTTTGGGGTAGCGGGTTGGCCACAAATGTCATTCGGTCCTCTTTTTGAATAAACCCCGAGTTTTGGAATTGTGCTTGGGATATAGTTTTTAAAAGGGGTATTTAACCCCGAACTTTTCGCTTTGCGATTTGTCCCTTTCTGGACATAATTGTCATACATTGACCTGCATCTTATGTCGTTTGCACACTATTTGAGGTGTTTTTATATGAAATGACTACCAATTTAAGTTTTGGAAACAGCTTTTATTGCCGTCTCAACTTCCGTATAGGATTTTGCCTGCATTTTACATTTTATGTACTTCTAAAGCTCAACAGCTAAACTAGACAAGTTTTTTTTAAATATTGTTAAGATCGTTTTGATTATAATGCATTTACTCCCAGGTACAACCTTACACTATAGGCATATGCAAATTACTAAAGATAACTTTTTAGCAATACTTGCAAAAATAACCCCAAAAAAAGCATTGGATATATACCTATTTTGGAAAGTCTCAATTAATATTAGTAATTGTATCACCCAATGGTAACGACTTATTATTAAAAAAATGTACAACATAGGTACTTGAGTTCTGATTGTGCGCCACTTTTATTTCAGGAAATGAATATTTTAATTTTGTAATTTAATCTTAAGTTGTAATTAATATAATACCAACAGTTTAATAATTTTAGCTCGCTGTCATAATATACAAATCATTTGATATCTTCACTTGTAACAACATATTATAATTCAATATGATTGTAAATGGAAAGAAACAATCAATAAATGAAATACCTATCTACTCCCAGGTATAAAGATCAAGTTTAAAATGTCTATTGTTTCTGTACTTACCCTGTAGTATATATTCCTGGAAATATAATAAAAAATAAAATAATTTGCAAACCAAAATTTAATATTGTAATTGCCATATTTTGTATTTCATTGGTGAAAAAATTGATTGCTTGAAAAATATGAAGCCGGTAATTTATTTTGTGGGAAATTAGAAGTTGTAATTTAGGTTTTCAGGGAAGTCATTGATTGCCAGCATAATTTTCGAAAAAAAATTGGTCGGCAACGAGGTTTTCCGAGAAATTATGATAGTGGGCGGGGTTTGTGAAATCTGATTTAGGTTATCGGGAAGAAAATATTTTTTTCACCCTGGGCATCTGATCACAACCATAAAATTACTAAAAGGATTTTACCAAAAAACTGATGCAATAGTTACAGTTTTGTAGCGACATTGCATTGGCTCAATTTTTTCTCTGCGCACGATGATTTGAATCTGTAATTGTGGTATTTATTTATCCAAAAATCAAATCCGGGGCAATGTTCAGTTTTTACTTCGGGATATTTTAATAGCAGTAAACTGTTTCTCACGTCCTGTTATTGTTATGTATGTGTAAAGTGTAAGTAGATAACATATTATAGCCGCTCAATTGGCTTTCTGCTCTCAAAAGCCGGTTTGAACTTTGAAAGCCACTCTCGTTTCAGAGCATGCATAAGTATCAACAACTACACACTATTTTATCCTTGTTTAATTTACTTGTGACAAGCATTCAAGCGTATGTGTGCACACTGCAATGTGTATATACTATTTTTGTAACTACTGATTACAACTTGAAATACTGATACTTAATGTGAAGCATTGATGCATTCAATGCTAAAATAAAGTTTATTTCAGTTGACACCTTCTGTATTTTATAATGTCCAGGTGCAAGTATGAAAAGTCGTCAGTAAATAAATTGTTTGATAAAAATTATTTGAGCTTCCTGTTTTGTCATCTATACATTTTATCATAACTCACGTAGGCAAGAAATTATTAGATACGGTATTTGGATAAATAGTAAATACAAATAATAAAAACAAATAGTAAATAAATGCATATAGTAAAAGACAAATACAAAAGGTAAATAAAAAATAGTAAAAACAAATAGTAAATAAATGATATAGTAAAAGACAAATACAAAATACAAAAAGTAAAAACAAATAGTAAAAACAAATAGTAAATAAATGATACAGTAAAAGACAAATGCAAAAAGTAAATAAAAAATAGTAACATGACTTGAGCAAATATTGCCATTTTTGGCATTATTCTTGAATGAAAAATTGTATGCATTGTAGATGTAATGTTATTATTTAAATACAGAATTTAGAAAGACAATTTATTTTCTTTTGATAAAACGTGTTGACAATTCTTTGTCACTTCTATGACGATACTTCGGTATAAAATGTCGCACAACATCTCCCAACATTTTCAACCAAACTCTGCATGAGAGAATTTGCTCCTTGACTTGATATAATTTAACTTGTTTTGAGGAGACTTGAATTGACAAACCTTTCAGTAATTTAAAATATTAAAAAGTATGGGTTCGGGGAGTAGCAAAGAGATAACTGTAAGAAGACAGACAGAAGCTGATCATAAACGTAAACAAGAAGAACTAAAATTGGAAATGGAAAAAAGAAAACAAGAAAACGTAAGTGCTCTAGATGTAGTTTACGCTTTCAAATTTTTAAGCCATTTGTGCAATTCTAAAATTAGTACAACTAAATTGTTTTTGATTTCAGGAAGTAAAGGAAAAGCAGAAACAAAATGAACATAATTGGGAAATGGAATTTAAAAAACTAGAAAATGTAAGAGTTCTAGTTGTTTTACACGTTTTAAGCAATTTGTGCAATTGTAAAACTAATAATACATCTTAATCGTTTTTTTATTTTAGGAAGAAAAGGAAAAGGTACGAGCAGAACAAATCGCTGAAAGGGTTAGCCAAACAATTTGTAAATTGCTGTTTTCAATATTCTTCACTCAATCTAAATTGACCATCACACTGCTCCACGTGTGTTTAGAAAATCATCAAATACCATACTCTAACAGTCTAACATACCCACTCATCCTTTCTCTTAATCCTTCTTATCAGCTAATTCATCAATGAAATTATATTTTCAATTCGCCTAAGGGTATATTTGGTCTCACACTTTATTTAATGATACGTTCAGTGCTTTACATTAACAAACTTGGGAAAATTGGACGACAGTCAATAAACCATAGCAAGTTCTGCACTTCCTAAAAATTGTTAATGTACATCACTGAACACACCGTTACAAAAAGTGATAAACTGTGTAAAATTAAATTTATTCGGAAGCGAATTGAAAATAGAGTGTCCATTGTTTAATTATTTAACGATTATTATTTGACGGTTTTCTAAAAATCTAGTGGATCAGAGCGATGATTAAGTTAGATTGAGTTAAGAATAATATGAAGTTAATTGTTAGGAATACCTTAGAGTTGTGTTACATGCTTTTTTTATAATCTTCTATAGAAGGCAACGGAAGAATTGAAAATACAACTTGAATTACTGGTCCTCGCAAAACTCAAAATGGAAATGGAAGTTGATTTGAAAAAGCACACTATTGACAAGGCGATAGATTTCGGAATGAAAATGAGGGAGGGCAGTAAAACGTTTGAGGATGCTAAAATTTGGTTGGAGGAGGTAATAGATGTGGCCCAACGACAAGAATTGAAATGTCAAATAATTAACAATAAACTTCACTATTTTCAGTAGTTTGTTTTGCAAACTTATAAGACACCCAACAAAAAATTAAAGTTTTATCGCTAAACGCGTTTTGTACACTTTCCATTTTTGCGGCTTTATACGTTCTACTGAAGATTTCGTTGTCTTTTTTTATATAGAACAATAAAGAACTTAATTTTTTTATTCAAAGTAAAACATTATTTTACCATATTTCCTCTATTTAAAGCCTTCCCTTCTAATAAGCCGCAAAGTTCAGTTATTTTACTTCAGCATAATATTGCCATACGTACATTGTTTTCTCACTGACGGAACAAGTGTGTTATGGCACGGTGAAATACATTTGAAATGCAATCGTCAACGAAGCTACACCCTGGGACAGAATTCTCAAAATTTCCCGTGTAACTTGTTTCCATTTACCCAAATACCTGTACAGTAGAGTGTCTAGAGGGTCGCTTTTTTCAGCCCAACCCTATCTGGCTCCTCCAGCATGGCAAGCCAAACCAGCCCTAACCCTTCGATTTTATCTTTTGTACAACTCCACCTAGGTTGGAGTAGAGGAAGTGGGGTAGCGGGACTTAGTAATTTTTCTGGGACGCAACATTTAGTTTGGACTTACAATATTTACGAAATGGAACTAAGAAAAAAATGTCTGGGACGCAACATTTATTTTAGACTTAGATAAAATTGTCGGGAATGCAACATTTATCTTTCACTTAGAAATAGTGGGGTAGCTGGACTTACAATTAATACTTTTTTTGAGACGCAACAGTTGACTTATAATATTTTCTGGGACGCAACATTTAGTTTGGACTTAATATTTTTTTGTCTGGGATGCATCATTTATTTTGGACTAAAAAAAAATTTGTCTCCTATCACCTCAAACTTCCCTAAAACTTGTCTCACAGTACTCTAAAACTTTCCAAACCAAACTTTGTGGATTCGGTAACCACATTTACTTGGGGAATTCGGCATCCCCGTTTACTCGGGGGATTCGGTAATCCCGTTTACTCTGGGGATTTGGTTACCCAGTTTACTCTGGGGATTTGGTTACCCAGTTTACTCTGGGGATTTGGTTACCCAGTTTGCTCTGAGGACTTGGTTACCCAGTTTACTCTGGGGCTCTCAAAAAGTCCCGCTACCCCACTTCCTCTATTCTAACCAATTCTTGTCCGCAGCAAAATTCAGAAATAAAATCAATATTCCAATTTAATTTGGCTATATGTCAAGTGATCGTTGGCGAAGTCTTCTATTGTCGTGCTATCAACGGCAGTGAAACTGAAAAAGTATTCTGTAAGGATGTGTCAGGACCAACATCAACAGGCAATAGAAAACTTGTTCTGTTGTGGAAATTATTGGTTGTCTCTATGTTTTAATAGCTAACACAATCGCAGGAATTGCGATGAATAAATTTTGGTATTTGTATATTAGTGCGACAAAAATTAACGCTCTCACAAGCGATTTTCAGTTTTTGGTTTGCTCACAGGATTTTTATTATTGTAAAATGAAAATTAAAACACAGTTAAAGTTACGATAAACAAGTAGTTTTCTCAAATCGCTTAAATACTTATATGTGTCTTAGCACATAGAAGAAAGTGATAGAAGACTTTTTTCTAAGTGAAAAATAAATGTTGCATCCCAGATAACTTTTTCTAAGTGAAAAATAAATGTTGCATCCCAGACAATTTTTTCTAAGTGAAAAAATCTTTGTCAAATGTTGCGTACTAAGTTCCGCTACCCCACTTCCTCTACTCCAACCCCCATTTATATAACCCTGACCCAATTTTCAGAAACCCAACCCGAATCCGATTTACAGGAACTATTTTCGCGCAGATCTATTTAGTATATGCTCTTTTTAACATGCTAATCGTAGTCACTTTTTGTCATATTTAAAGATCTCTTTACATTGAATGCATATAATTAGAGGTCGGACCATTTCATTTATTTAATCATTTATCATTTCATTTCATTTCCGAAGAAATTCATTTCATTTATATCATTTTAATTTCATTTTTAAAATTTGCATTTCATTTCATTTTATTTAAATGAAAAATGCATTTATAAATGCATTTTTCATTTATTTTACTGAGCAAGCGCAGTGCATAGAAATAGGCTGTTATAACATGGAAAATACAATCAGCAGCATAATAGGTAAGTAGGTCTAAAGTCTAGGGTGCATAATAAATATAATGTAATCTTTTAATCTTTATCCTTATATTTATTTACTTGAAACAATCATTTTTTGTCATCACAAGATGAAAACTGATGATGATTGTATTTGAAAATCTTTTTTTTCAGTGTAAATAATTGGTGTAACCTAATTATTTGCTTAAAAAATCAAAATTCAGAACAAGATGCAGAAAGCATTCACTCCGATCTTAATATTCACTCACACAACAACACAACGCAACACACATACAATCTACAATCTCAAAAGCTGCACAAAAATATTTCCTGTTACATATTATTTTGATCTTAGGGAAGTCAAATGTCAAACGTTTGCAACTTGCACCTTTCAGACATGTTTATTTACCTTTTAGAGTTTGTTTTATTATGCTGGTGATCGTATTTCCAGTGTAATAATAGCCTATTTCTATGTACTGCACTTGCACTGTAAAATAAATGAAAAATGCATTTATAAATGCATTTTTCATTTCATTTTCACAAATAATCATTTCATTTCATTTCAAAAAAATTTCATTTCATTTAAATGGCCTAAAATGAAATGAAATGAAATGAAATGAAATGAAATTTCATTTAATAAATGAAATGGTCCGACCTCTACATATAATACAATTTTTGTACTTTATGCCATGCAATTGATCCCAAAACTGACTTTAATCGCTGATTTGAAGTACAAAGCCGTGTGAATTCGAACTTTTGCAACATTTTTCCAACCCCAACTAAATTTTCCTCTACCCAACCCAACCAGGGGCGTATCCAGGTCACACATTTGGAGGGGGCTTGAGCAAACCTTTGCTGTATACGTAAAATTTTCGTTGAGTAAAATTTTTAAAATTTAGGTCCAAATCAATGAAAATTGCAATATAGTCGCCCGTAGTGTGAAATTTTTTAAGCTCTTTAGCATTTTTATGGCAAAAATAACCTCCTTTTTGGGGTTTTTGGAAAAAAACCGATTTTATCTAGTGTAAATTCCAAACATTTGGAGGGGGCTTCAGCCCCCTAAGCCCCCCCCCATTAAATACGCCACTGAACCCAACCCGACAATTTTTTTCCTCGACCCAACCTGACCCCAACCCGCTGACCTTGGTAATTGCATGACCCAAACCCAACCTTAACCCCATAGGGTTGGGCCAATCCTAGGGTTTCGGGTTGGGCTAGACGCTCTACTGTACAGGTATCTTACGGGTACAGTTGGTCTGTTCTATGAACTGGAGATGTGACGATTTCTTGTGATAGTCGATGCGATGGCGTATCTTCGTGATTACCATATTTTCTGGCAATAAGACTATCCTATCAGTACCTGCCGACAGTGTCGAAATGTAATGGCTCGGTAGGCTATAAATATAGGTCGAACAACCCGGACACGTAGGGCCGCATAGTGCCTAGAAGACTATAGTTATATTTGTACTGTTGCATGGACGTGTCGCCCTTCTGAAAACGTGACAACAAAAATAGGGTATTTCCTATATAATGAGGGGGCGGACTATTGTATCTGAGGATTTTAAAAACGGTCTATAAACAAGTATTTCTTTTATGTAGCATCAGCTAGCAAAGAACAGAATAAGACACACAGAAATAAACCGTTTTATTTTTAGACGGAGAAACTCTGAAAGTAAACCAAGGCAGATCAGGACAAATACAAAAAAAATAATCTCATCTTAACCACAACTTAAACATTAAAATTGGAACAAAATTATGGCCTAAATTCATTAAAAAATTGAACCCATTAAATGAAAGCCACCGAGAAAATGATTTTCTCTGAAATTGACGTTAGGTGCTGGAAAATACAGCAGTGCGTAAGTAGTTAACTCTTATTGACGATGTTATTATGCAGCCCAAAATATGCACCAATACAATATATTGTACTTCAGTTTTATTTTTAATATGTTTTTATAAAAATACATCTTAATTAAATATGCCAGCTAGTTAAAGAGAAAAGATGTCTAGTTCTCATTCTAACATGGATGTGGCTCTGGGGTGTCTAACTTTATTTCCCTAAAACTTACCCCGCCTCCTAAGGAGTAAACAATTCCCCCAATTTTCCCGAAAAAATTACGATTTCTCCATTACCTCATTTCCCAAAATAAACTCCGACTTCACCAACATTTTGACCCTCCTCCAGACAGAGGCGGCAAGGCCAAAAATCGCCTCAGGCGAGCCATGCACTGGTATCAGGCGCACCCAAGCACCGATATAATCGTGATGGTGAGGGGAGCTACGCCCCATTTACTTTTAATAAACGACTAAA
>JAQFYB010007144.1:0-11176 GCA_034694085.1 Pogonognathellus longicornis
ACAACGAAGAATAACTTCTCTTCTGTCTTGACAAGCAAGAAGAAGAGACGTCATTCTTGTATGCCAGTCAGCGAGCGAGTCATCAGTGATCAGTAAGTCGAAAATTCTCGCTGAAATATTGTTGCAGTATGTAATGCTCCTGTTCTGCACTTATTCATTGGGTGCTCATAATTGAATTATTAATTAGTTTTTGCATAGATTCCAGGATTCTGCCCAAATGGCCAATTCGCACACGTAAAATATAACATTTATTGTTAGCATCCTCCTATTGTTCTATGAAGGCAAATGTAGTAGTCAATATATAAATACAAATACCAACCTCTGACCAATACGTACTACGAATGTATGTGGAATTGTAGAGGGGATTTCTATAATTGAGCAATGCAGTTTTAGTTAATTAATTACTATGTAATTGGATTTCACCAATAATTATTTTGTCTACCAACTTGTTTGCATGTAATTGAATTCACAATAGTAGTAGGTTTCGGGTAGGTCCCCTTGAATAGAACATCCCACTGATTATGGCACAATGCACTCCTGTAGTGTGTACGTGTAGTATATGTATATGCATATCGGAAATTGTTCTAACAGAGATTTTGCATGGATTGTCATTGATTGAAATAGTTTTCTTAGCTGATTGTGAAGTGCACTATAGAGTTGCATGTCTTTTTCCCTTTACATTTGTTTTACGTTTGTGTCGAACAGCGTAAATGTAGTTTGTGTGCATGGTAATTGATTTGGTTAAATGTAAGTATGTGTCTTCCTTTTTCGATGTGGCTTGTGTGTTGTATGAAACATGTGAACATGTGGACACATTAGTGAAATTATAGAAGTGTACTACATGGTGAGGATGTTAGCTTTTGATAACATTTATTATTTGAGTGGTGTGTTGTAGGAAGAACTACATTGTGTACTTACCTTCTTCAATTCAGATCTCCAGTTTTGTGTGTGAACACAGACTTGGATTTAAAACTGATTGTGAGTTCTAGCTGTGTTGTATGCGTAGCGTTTTGAAAGAAGCTTTTTTGTATTAAGCCTTCCATAATAAAGTTCCACAGAGTTCCATGGAGACTTCTGTGCTTTGATGGGATTACCAGTACATCTTCCTACTAAAACCCTTGTTGAGATTTAGCAACTACTTGCCAACTTTTAATACTTAAAACTTACAGCACAATAAAAAAGTTCACCGTAATTGGGACTGCAAATACTAAATACAAATGGAAGTCAGCAGTGCTTCCAACTTCCAAACCAACTCATACCCCACTCTCCAACTCACTACCCGCCACCACTTCCTTTCATCTTCTTTCTCCCACTTTTACTCCTTCCGTTGCCACAGAGCTCAATGTAAACACCAGTAAACACTAAATCCCCTCAGTCTACACAGGACACCCGATACACAGTAGCCTACCTAGCCTAGTTAGTCTATAGTAACTTCACTCAACTTGAGATGAAATACCGTCTGCTCATATTTTCAATTTCTTATTTCAAAAAACGGTTTTCGGATTATATTTAAACTTCTAAACACACTTCTAAGTACTAGACGGGTGTTGGTTGCATTCATAATAACGTTACTTTATCCAATATTTATTTATGCACATGCCTATAACTTATTACCATCATATTATACATATTTCCTACTATTTGTACATCTGAACATTTTTTAAAGTCTCAGCTTACTCGGCTTTTGCACAGATTTAGTTTGCGAATTTGTTTTTGAGCATTGAAATGGTTGGTGGAAGGAAAGCTTTAGGTTTCCTGTTGCAAAGTTAGTATCGGGCGACAGGTTCTTTGTCACTCAGTAGAGCCTGACAACGAAAGGAGATGGCTTTGTCCTTTTCAGCCCAAGGCAAGGAGCATAACCTGCACCATGTCACACCTCTCTCGTTATAAAGTCGTAGGTACCTTGTACTTTTCGGATTCGTTGCTCCGTCTGTTATAAAATGTAGGCTGTGTTAAGGGCAGAACACACCGAAGGATAAAGTAATAATGGTGTTGTGTAGTCGCCAACGTCCTCAGCACTCCTCCTCGGCTGAAAAAGTCACTCCAGAAGTGCATGGAGACCAGAGCGAGCCAAGTGTAGCAGGTACCTTCACATTTACATTTATATACCCACCTGAAATAGTCCCCTCATTTTGCTAAAGTTTCTTAGAATATAGCTTTAATAAATTTTGCGTATATGCACAAAAGAGAACAATGGAAAACTACTAGCTTAGAAACAGTAAGTTACAAGTTTGTAAGATGACGATGATGTTCCATTTGTAGTGGTAGTTGGTGACGATGGCAGAAGAGTGGCGTTTCTCTTTGTATTGTCACTTGAGGCAAGAAAGGAGTCATACACGGGGAATAAGGAATCGTCTTTCAGCCACTTGTCCATTATACCCAGCATTTCTCGACTTCTATGCATGTCATGCACCTTCATATCAAACAAGCCAAGAAAAGAGTGTACCTATACGACTTTGTTCGTTGCGTATAAAGCCATGCATTTTATAAGGCAATCTTTGTTCGGATACAAATGGTTTAGCTACATTTATTTGTATTATTTGTGAAGTCAGATAAGGGGATATAGTGTTGAAATAGTTGTACTGAACTATGTGAGTTGGACTTGGAGTTGAAGCGCAATTACGTTGTTTAATAGCAGTGAGCAGCAACTGTGGTCGTACTTCTCTGTTCAAAGTATTTGGAATATTGCCATGTCATCTCTTACTGCCCTATAGTAGTGTGGCGGCAGTCGTTTCAGTACATGCTGATGATGCAGTCGCAAAGATGCATGTGGGTGTACACTTCTGTTGTGTCTGTACACAATGGTCATAACGAGAAATTCATTTTGCACAGAGAAGGTTAGTGAGAATGTATGTGTGATAACAGAGTCGCAGAGTTCGCATCTGATTTCCATTCGCCAGTTAGTTCTGCCGTCGAGAGCTTTGCACTCAATTGAAAAGGCTGAATAGAAAATGTTAAATTGGAAAAGAAAAAGGCTGAGACTTTACATATAGGAAATGTATTCCATGATGAGTATATCTAACTACTGTTGAAATGGGATGCGACATGTATAGGCTCATGACACATATAGTGCATGCAGTTGAATGATTCTGAAGAAGCTGAAAAAGTGAAAGCACTTTAGTAGTTTTCTTTTCGGGACGGAGATAGAGACATAGAGAGATTGTAAATAGGACTGAAGTTTGGTTGCGTGCTTTTGCTGTTCCACTTGGGTAGTCTGCAATGTTGCTGTGTTGTGTACTGCTATCTCCTGTGTACTCAGACAACACTGAATTTGTATATGCGTAAAAATTTATTGTTTCCTTCGTACAATAAGAACTCTGCAGAGAATGAAAGCGACGTGGAGCGGGTAAACGACAGGGAGACAGATCTAGCTATTCGGATTCGGATAAGCAGCTCTTCCGTTAGACTCAAAAAGTCAAGTCTCCCGAATTAGTTTCGTGTTTACAGGCAAACTTCATTTGGCATGAAATTCGCAAGAAATGTGTTGTTGATTGCCTATTGCTTCGTGAAAATTTCTTGGCTTTGTTTGCCAACACACAGGAGGGATGTATTGCCGCGAATTTAGTGAACAACATGCAACTTCATTAATGATAAACAGTCGCATTTGAGTGGGGGAGGGTGGGGGAGGATGGGTACTCTATTTGATGAGTTTTATAATTTCAATGATTTCTCCATGTGTTTATTTTCATTTGTTTGTTTAGCACTCGATATGAAGGCGCTAGAGTTGGGAGGGAAGTCCACGAGAAGACCATTGCCTTGCAGAAGATTTCCACGGAGCGGCTCAAGAGACGAAGCAAAGATATTTTCTACTGGCTCAAGGAGTTGGAGAGAATGGTTCTTGTAAGTCAAACTCATACTCTTCCCGTCGTCGTTTTATGACTTTATTTCATACCTAAACGAGTCACAGCAAGAGCAAACGCACTTGTTTACTACAATGTTTGTAGACACAAGTTTAATTATGTAACTTGTTTAAGTTTCTATTAAGTACCTAGCGAAACTTTTGTTGACATTTTAAGTTGCGCTATTACCTGTACTTACACAGTTACACACACACTATTTTCTGTGAACCTTTCAGAACTAGATTTACTTCGCAGTTTGTGCCGTCCTTTTATTTCCATTAAACTGCTCAAAACAATTACATTGTGCAGTATCTCTGAAGTACATTAATTAGTATAATAACTTGGGTATATGATTTTAAAATATATTTGCATTGTATTGAACGATAAACTTGTATGGGCTTCAGAAAGAGAGACCCTTCTAAAATTACTAAAACCAGTTTTTATTATACCATACCTATTACATATTTCTATAGGATATATAAAGTGCTTGAGTTTATTTTTGCAAGTGGGGCTATCCAGGCCAAATGACTAGGAACTAGAACTTTGAATACATTGGTACAATGTTGAGGAAATCATGTTTTAAGAGTGACACAAATAGTGAAAAGTGGAGCTGAGGAATGCACAGGTGCAGGTTGTAAAAGTAAAGTAGGGATACACATTTATGAATGCAAGACGAATTTAAATTTTATTACAATAACTCTGCTCCATATTTGAAAAGGCAGAAAACATGTGTCGTAAAAAAATTCGTGCAAATGTAAAAGCTCAGGTAAAGTGTGAAATGAAAACAAGTTTATAAAACGTAAGTTAAAGTGAGAAAAGGCAGATGATATGACGCATGTTGTATAACATTTCGTCTAGTCTATGAGTAATAAAATACAAATAACTTGAAATAACTTGCTAGCAATAGTTTCCTTCTTTCTTTCTTCACTCGTTGTCTCCATTCCAGTATCAATTTCTGCATCGGGTTTCAGTCTGACTGTTTCTGTACATATTTTGGTGTACAAGATGTTGGCGTAGGGAGCTATTTGTAAAATACAACTGTTTTCATAAAAAGCTGTAACACATAGCACATCTTATCCCTCTATTAGTATTGAGTATTTACAAGTAAGCCTACTAGTATGTTTTTATGGTTTGTCCCCTTTTGAAGGAAAAGGAGCGTCCGCAGTAAGTAGCAAGTGGCTAGAACTCATGAAATAAACTCGGAATGAAATCCCCGGCATATTTTGATAGCTACTACGAATACTGACGATAATAAAAGTATGTTCAACTGTGCAATATGAAACAAGTGTATCTGTGTGCAAAAAATTTGCATCTTTTGAGAGTTTAGTAGGTCCTAGTTAGTATTTGATGCATATCTGTGTTGTGCTATAAAAAGATTCTGTGTAAAGATTTCTTGTTCTTGTTCTGCGATTTTGTCGGTGTATTTTATTGCATTCAGGTTGCGGCAGTTTGAGCAAGAGTGGTAGTTTGTTATTGTATTGGTCGGAAGGAAGCGGAGACTTTCCCAGAAAGAGAGAGAGAGAGAAAGTTAAACTGGAGACAAAGTGATGGTACTGGGTTTCTGTGACACAGTCAATAGTGGTTCAAGAAATAGCAATGTAGGGAAGTACAAGCTTTGCCTTAGTTTTTTACTTGCACAAACACGCAGTAGTTGAGTGGTAACAGTGGTAAGTGGAAACAATGTGTATACTTTCATTTCAGGACACTGCACTGTACATATAGCTAGTTGTCTCTGTGCGTCTGGTTACAAATATATGGTTTCCTATTAAAAAGACGTGTTTACTTGAGTGGGATATATGTAAAAGAAAAAGATAGAGAGAATGTATAGAGGTGCACCAGAGTGATTTACGAGAGTAGGCGGAGGAGGAGGAGGAAAGGCAAATAATGATCCGACTGAGTCTGAAGCTCGAATTTTATGTTTTCGACTACTGCAAGTACTTTTGCACTTATAGTGCCCTTAGCGTATGTACATCTTAGCAGAATACGAGCAGATAAAAGATATACTGCGACGAAGATGTAGTGCACTTCTGCCCCAACACAGATATCTTAACAAGGCGTGTGAATTTTAAGGCACAGATATACATAGGACATTGGCGATGTAAAGTAGGATATATTTTTAGTTGGGAGATATCAAAAGAGTTAGTATGAGACTATGGCAGGACTGGTATGGAAGATGTGTCTATATGTGCGAGACTTTCTTGCAATCAACTAAAACTCTTTGTGAGACTGAGACGATGAAATGAGAGTCCCTCTTGTAGGCAGTTGCTGGCTTGTCGTGTAAACTGGAAACTGAGGAGTGCTTCTCCTCAAACCTCTTTGCGTTCAGTGATGTGAGTAATGCCACTTTACTCACACATTGAAATTGGACATGGACAAATAAGTACTCCAGCTTCAAAACTACTTTCTCCTTGTGCATTATACAAACACATACATGTGCACCTTTATATGTAGTGGTGTATATTACAGTGTATCGAATTCTAAATGTATATGTAGTTCTTTGACTCTGTTTCCCGGGTAGAATGAACTATAGAAAGATAAACTGTCTCTTGGCTGAAAAACATTTTCATACATTTAACAACATTCATTCACACGCCAAGACCTAACTTTTCCATTTATTCACTTCTTTCCTTGTGAATTAACTCCCCCGCTACTTACTAATCATTGTTAGCCAGCACTGCCTTGCTTTTAGGTTAAACATATAGCTCAGCAGAATAACAGTAGCCGACTGACCCAATAGATTAAGTGTTTTTCTAGGAGCCTATAAAATAAACAGCGATAGCGTAGAATTTGACGACGGCAGATTTGGCTTGTGGCACAACTTTTGCCATGAATGTACAGGGACTTTGCAGAAGTTTTTTTGGGTGATGTGTCTGCAAGGGATGATTATAATAAAAGAGATATGCAGAATGCGTAAAATCCCCAATGAGTTCTGTGCATTGTCTGTTACGTAAAAGTCTAAGAAAAACGTCGGGAAAGTTCCCGACTTTCTCTTCTTTGTTTTCGGGGAATTTGTGAGGATGCGAGTGTAGTGCAATATTTAAGGATGACGAGACGGTTATTCGCAATTAGATTTTGTTTTGTTCACTACAAGTTTGACTTTAGTTCAAGGATGAGAAGAGGATTTCGGGCAGTCCATGGTCATGAAGGTATAATGGCCGTCGTTTCTTAACGGATTATGTCTTTCATATCAATTGTTGTCCAGTTTTATGGCAAGTTTACATCTCCAATGCTCATTCAATGAAATTGCTTCTGCAATGCACACACTCCTCTTTTCCCTGTTCACATAATGCGTTCAACATGCACAGACAAATATCATTTTGTGCAAGAAGACCTTTGCAGACTGGGCGTTAGCGTCACTCTTGTCAAGTGAATGTTGAAGATGACTCTTATTGTCCAGTTTCCCTTAGAACCACTTTTCCAGCTCTGCAAAGAAATCCACGTACAATCCCCACCTATATGCTCAGCCTAAGTCTGTAAGTCGCAACACATTACACACAATGTAGTTTTGCGTGGCGTTGTTCGTGACTTGCTTTTTGATGCGAGTGTACATTACATCGCAATATTAGGTGGAGCTTTCAAGGTGAAAAGCGTAACTTGAGTAGAATAACCAACCTTCTAGTTGCCACATGTGTCACACGGAAACTACGGAAAGTTCGTTATTTTATTTCATCCACGCCAAGTAAATCTTGCGAAAGTGGATCTCAAAGCTCACCCTACTTTTAGTTTATAATAATAATGCAAGAGCATTTTTCAGAAAAGGACTTCAAGTGTGTTGTTGTGAGCAATTCTGCTGAACTCATAATTCGTCTACACTCTGGAACACGAAATAGCAAGTGGAATGTAGAAGAGATTATGAGAAAGAGCACTCCAGTGACAGAGTGTGAGGGTGGGGTAAGAGTGGGGCGAAGTGTGAAGGAGGCAGATGTCAAGATGCTGGAGTTGTGTAAGTTGTGTAAGTTGTGTTTGCATATAATGATGCCAACTGAATTTCAATATTGACGAATGTTTCTCTTTCTTTGCTTTGACTTGTTGAGTGAAATCACGTATGGTGGGAGAATAAGAGACGGAATTTACGTATGCCAGGCCTACAGCTCTTCCATCAGCTTACCAAACCATCTTCCACTTGTACCTACTTCACCTGTACTGTGTAGTACTTCACCTCCCGGGTACTTTATGAATTGATGTAAATTTCCCTAAAATATCATTCAAAGTCCCAGTATCTTTCGTCATTTAAGTCTTTGTATTTTCTCCCACATCTTCTTCATTCAGTAGCTGATGGGAAGAGTCATTGCACGGGTCCTGCGTTAGAGTTAAAAACTGTTTTTTTGCGAAATTTCCAATGTTTTCTGACAGTAGATTTATTACGATTAATTTTTCAAGGTTTTCACTCCATGTCTGAAGGACACTGAATTTAATAGTCATTTCACTCACTCAGTGAAGTTAAATTAAATGATATCACTGCTTTCACTGAGAGCATACACTCACACTTTTGGTAGCTAGTTTCCTTTTATCTGTAGCATCAGACTTGCTTTCAAGTTTAGATTACTGTGAGAGAATGACTACACGTGTCAAGCTGGCTGGAATTAATCTGTCCTTGATATTAAAACAAATCTTTTTACACATGTAAAAATGTTCACTGTTCCTGCATGCAAAAGTAAAAAGTCCTTGATTAACACTTCTCGAATGACAAATTGCGTATTACGCTTGCCATAATTTATGTAGAAGGAATCTAACAATTAAAAACCTGTATGCCATAACATGAGTGAGAGAATTATGTAGGCAAATTATGCTTCAACTTTATTTACTTTTGCTGTATTCCCATTCTGCAAATGTTGAATAGCTTTGTGAACTACATTATATGATGGCGAAGAGTTCATTATTCATGAACAAACTTTCTCCTATAGTCGTTAATTACTTAACTTTTGCTTGTACAAAGATCATTCGTGCAAAGTGAATCATATGACTATAAAAGTTATTTCTTGAACTATTTTTTCCTCTCTTTGTGTGGATAGTTAGTGAGTTAGTCTTTGAGTGAATGACTCAAACTGTAGTGCGAATAAACGTTAAAGACATGCACCTGTTTACATAGAACATTATTAAATAAACGAGGAGATATGCTCATTATATATTTCATTCCGGGAAGAACACAGCATTCGGAAACATCACTAATTAATAAGGTTATCTAATGTGTTCAGCTCACCTGAAATAATTTTGTAGATATAACATCATGTACTTGGTAAGGTACAGTAGGTACCTACTACAAGAGTATCAAAAGCAGATAACAAGTACCTTCAGACTGTTTTACATTAAAAAATTGTTTTCTTAACTTGCTTACGACGCCTTGTTCGTATAATAGGCAATCGAAGAACTGGTTATCTGAAATCGCTTATGATATTATTTGCATCTGATAGCCCGTTACAACATACAAGTTGCTGAAACGTAGAAAGTTTAGCAATGTAAGCATTTGTATATAATCAAATCAATTTAAATTGAGCTTGGTCTATGTGTTTACATGCCTAGGTATGTGGGAACAGATTTAATGTTAGATGGTCTGCATTGATGATTGAGTAGGTTTATGTTTACGTGCTCATAAAGTTGCATATTTCCCATTCAATTTTCTTTGACTGATTTTTATTGAGTATTCATTAAGTTGCACTTTATTTTCGACATAACTTCAACACGTTATACAGATGTATTAAACAGAAAACTACTGAAGTTTTCATCAACAGCTTACAACCCAATTGTGTTCATTTGTAATAGGTATATAATATGTTTCATGATATTTAACTTCACAGAAACCACAGCATTTCTATAGTCCTTACATACTATACTGAATGCAGAGAGTGCTTACTCGTTTTATCCTCTTTAGCAGCTTGTACTACAGTTAACTGAGTTGGGGGCTACCATTAGAGGGGGGTATAATTATGCAAAATGGATTTCAGAAGGGGGCTATAAATAGAGGGGGGCTACCATGAGAGAGGGAGGCTAAAATTAGAGGAAATACGGTACATCGTACTCACTTTAGATTGATCAACCAGGTTAATTAAGTAATATTTAAAATAACGTGGGCCAAAAAGGAAATTCTTTGTAATGGTATTGCTTGATTTTTTTGGCGCATAGTTGAGAAGGTTATAAATAAGGTTGATGTAGCAAATAATAAAAGAGGATGACGAGAATGATGTTTCAATTGTTGCAGGACATGCGGGAAGAGACACGTCTGTTGGAGGAGCTGCGAATTCGGGTTGAGAACGCGATTCGTGCTACGGCGGATTTAATTCTGCACATCGTGAATGAATGTCTTCGTCGTCGTTTGTCCCGGATTGGGATCGACTTGACACGTGACGACGTGGAGGAAGAATTGCAGAAGGAGAGGGATGTGGTTCTTAAGGCTCAACTTCGTTTGGAGGAGATCGCAGCTCAAGTGAGAGATCAAATTGGAAAGAACCGGGCAGCGAAAGAGCGACTTGAGAGAGATTGGAGTGACAAGATGCAAACCTTCCGCATCGATGACTTGGCTGGACGTCTCCGACCCGACAATCCAACTCTCCTCAACTACAATGGAGTTGCTCGCTTTCAAGAAGGGTACGCTCCTCTTCAACACGTCTCTTTCTTTATCACAAACCTCCAAATAACCCACCTTACAAACACAACGCAGTCATGCTCTGCATTCAATTCCACTGTCATACACATTACACATCTTCTTTCTTTTTGGTCCAAAATAATTCTCCCTTTCTCTCAATATTTACTTTAGTGCTTAATGTGGCCAGCTAAACAGCAGCATTTTATGTAGTGGGATGACACAGATATTTACTTTTTCAGCAAAATAGATTGCTGTTATATTACAAGTAGAATAATATTTGCATGGTACATATTTACGTCTTCATAATATGTTGAAATATCATGAGTTGTTTGTTAAAGTGTAATTTTGATGTGTAACAAGCAGTATGACAACCATTCAAGAGTGGGAGGAAATGACTCAACGAAACATGGAGGAGGCTGAGCGAGAGCGCTGTGCGTCTTGTAAACTGCGTCAAGTAATTCCTGAACTACTGAAAAGGTGAGTTTCGGAATCTATGCACATTATACATTCATTTAATATTATGATAGCATTTAGTGTTTAAGTAGGTAGCTACTTTACACTATAAATTGCACTTAAGTGCTTCTCTAGGTTACATAACGTTATTATAGAAAGTGTACAGAATCAGGACTCAGAACAAACACTATTTCTATCAACAGCACGGCGAGTGTATTGAAATCCTTAAGCCCCATTTCCATCAACGGCCATGACTGCAAGTCAGTCCTGACTTTTGTCGACCGTCGGACATTAGAGTGTTTCC
>JAQFYB010007145.1:0-11175 GCA_034694085.1 Pogonognathellus longicornis
GACCCTATTCGTTGACCACGCGTTGCCGACCCTATTCGTTGCCCACGCGTTGGCGACGAATAGGGTCGGCCACGCGTGGGCAACGAATAGGGTCGCCAACGCGTGGGCAACGAATAGGGTCGCCAACGCGTTGGCAACGCATTTGAAGCTGTTGGCGACGCAATCGGGACTATTGGCGACGCAATATGGACTATTGGCGATGCAATAGGGACTATTGGCGATGCAATAGGGACTGTTGGCGACGCAATAGGGACTGTTGGCGACGCAATAGGGACTTTTGGCGACGCAATAGGGACTATTGGCGATGCAATAGGGACTGTTGGCGACGCAATAGGGACTGTTGGCGACGCAATATGGACTGTTGGCGACGCAATAGGGACTGTTGGCGACTTGGCGACCTTGGTGACGTTGATAACGCTGATCCTCTGCCTTACTCCAACCGGGTTGGGTAGATCAAGATAAAAATTTCGTTGGGTCACGTGCTCCCCCCCCCCCCCCGAAATCTCCAAAAAATATGTTATTTTGGGCACGAAAATGCCCTAATACGCAAAATTTTACGCGCTAATAATATCGTTGTTAAGCTGATTTTGGACAAATTCGCTAAAACTTTACGCGCTTCGCGCCAAAATTGCCGTTTTTAATAACATTTTTACTTTGGTGCCCCCGGGATACGTCCTTGGTACTCAAATCATCAAAAATGTCCCGCTACCTCACTTCCTCCACTCCAACCAATATTCATGTCTCATCGTGAAATATCTTTTAACTCCAAAATATATGTTGCTACTTTGCAACCCTAAAAATATTCTAACTCCAATGTTGCAACTCAAAAATGTTCTCTCACGCGACCCCACATCGTATACTCCAACCAATTCATTGACTTGAGGTGATAGTGTTTAAAGTTGCAAAAATTCTTGCATTGGCCGGGAATCGAACCCGGGTCGCCCGCGTGGCAGGCGAGCATTCTACCACTGAACCACCAATGCATTATTGATTTTTGTTAAGTTGCATTCATATAATATACAGAATTATTCAGTCAAAATCATAATTGAACTGTTTTCTATTTTTACTCTTTTTGGAAACCTTAACTTTCTAATATGAAACAGAAATCTTTTTTGATATTATCCGGTAAATACTAGAGTATCAAAAAAACCTCCATTTTCCACATTTTAACCAAATTCGTTTCTAAAATCCGTCAACGACATCAACCGATTGATGTGGATTGCCTAGCTAGATATAGGGATGGCTAAAGCTAAACTAAATGTAAGCCGGGCAGATATTTTCCAACTCGAAAAGTTCAGGACCGAATCCGCCTCAAACTTGGAAAGTTTCAAGCCTTAACTCGCCCTTAAAATTATTTTCATTACATAATATGCTTAAATGAATAATAATTGAAACCACATTTCATTATTACAAGATTCGTCTATCGTGTTATTTTTATTAAGTGGTGGAGGCCAGCCACTTCTTAGCAATGAAAGACAGGAAAGCAGATGATACATTAGAAAGAGCCCAAGAGAAACGTTAGTTTGTGTCTGTTTGTCTATCCTTGCGAACGTGTGCGAGTGTGCGACATAACATAACACAAGAACTTAAGAACCAAATTGGTCCAAACTTCACATGTCATCTAAGGGTTTCAGCAAAGGTGTCGTGAAAAATGGGGTCAATCAATTACATCCTTCATGACCTAGGTCAAGGTCACATATAAGGTCTCAGAAAATATTCCAACAAGGTTTTCTTCCGTGTTTCGTAACTTAAGAACATGCGAACCAAATTGTTATCTGAGGGTATCAACAAAGGTCTCATTAGTTATGACAACAATTTGGACAATCAAGGGCGTATTCAGGGTGGGGGATATTACCCCAGGGCAAGGAAATATACAATATGAAGTCAATTGACACTATGGGAGAGCAATATTTATGTGTCAACAATGATGAAGACAATTGTTGAAAACAATTTGGTCAAGGGCGTATACAGGGTGGGGGCAATTACCCCAAGGGAAAAGAGTTTCACAATTCTCAAATAATCCTAAATATCTCCACCACTTTTCTATACCCGCTTTACTATGGTTTATTTAGTTTTAGTAATAGGCATGCAGTATATTATTTATACATATTATTATGATCAAACGTCAAAATCCGCCTGAATAAAACAATAAAATAATTTTCATTCTACACTTTCTCAGTTTTTCAAAAAATATGAGTTGTAAGCAGGGGAGTGTCCAGGTCACACATTTTGGGGGGGGGGGGGCTTGAGCAAACCTTTTTCATATATCTAACACGTTGTTTTCAAAGTCGTTATATTTTATGAGTTGCCTCACAAATGCATAAAATCGTTATCAGGTTTGTTAACCGTTGGATTTTTACATACAAAATTAATAGCACATCCCAACCGCCAAAAAGTCTGATAACGATTTTTTGCATTAGTGTGACAGCTCATATAACGACTTTGGGCCATTACATAAGAGAGCATAATTCTCAACTTCAAAGAGGTTTTTTGACCTGAAAGAGCAAGATTTTAGCGCTACGCGTAAATTTGATGCATTTCATGTCGATTTTGGCCAAAATTGGCTCAAATTTTTTGCGCTTCGCGCGTGTATTGTTACACATGTTATGTACCTTATACACCTGGATTTTGCCACCCCAAAATCGATTTCTAGATACGGCCTTGAGTCAATGTGATTACTCATGTGAACCCCCCTTGAAGAATCCTAGATCCGCCACTGCCGAATCACTAGGAGTGTCTTGAGCTTGAGTGTATCTCAGATAATTATTCATAGTTTTATCTGTTAGATTGATTTAATTGAAATGTTTGTTTAACAAATTATTTTATGATTACTGTTTATTTATATTAGTCCGGTGTATGTGGACGAAACAGCCAATTTGGAAATGACCGCGAAAAGGATAATGTGGGGAAAATGTATGAATATGGGGCAGACTTGTGTAGCGCCAGACTATGTGCTCTGCAGTAAAAAAGTGGAAGGAAAACTCATCAAATACATTCATAAAATAATGAATGAGTGGTATGGAGATGTCTGGAAAAATGCGAAGGACTTGGCGAGAATTGTTAATTCACGTCGGTTTGAAAAGCTTAAGTTTTTGCTGGAAAACTCTGGACGAGTTGCAATTGGAGGAGGGATGGACGCAAGTGATTTATGGATTCAACCAACAGTCCTAAGTAAAAATAGTTCTTACTTCTGGTTTTTGTTTAGCTTTGGTTACAGAGTTAAAAAATGATTTCATTAGGATGCCCATTTATTTTGATGTTTACAATGTATAACAACCTACATCAATAAATGGTTTGATTTTTTACACATGCAAAAATTTTTCAACGGAAGATGACACGGTTTGTACAGTCATACAGAAAATGAAAAAATTTGGTAGCGACGCTACCGTGCAGGGCAAGAGAGGAGGCGGTAGCAACGCTACCGGGCAGTTTTTAAAAAATCGGAGGGCAGTTATCGAAATTAAATCAGGGAGAACGCACAAGGCACAAACTGTTCGTGTGGGACAGATTAAGAGAATTACGCCAATTTACACGAAAGAGTGTCAAGTGCCGTATGTGCCGAGCCGAATGTGCCTGTACTATATGGAATGACCGGAATGAGTAGCTTAATATAATTAAAGTTCGCATTGCCGCTTGCTTGATTTGTTAAAAAATTGCCCTAAATTATATTTATTAGAAATCTAATCTGCACATCTATCACGTTATTTAACTACTTTCAAGCCTAGGTCTCAAAGTGTGTGTGTGAGGGGGAGGTGTTGGTGGGGGGTGGGGTTATTATATTTATCGTTTATTATACCACACGACGCTATTGGTTTACTCTCTTTTTTAAAATTTTATAACTAAATAGTTTTGAGATTGACTGACACATCTTTGTGAAACAAAATTGTATAGCAATTTTACAATATTTATTGTTTTGTTGTTTGTTTTCAAGTCGACGTAAAAGAAACTGATCCAATAATGCAGGAAGAAATCTTCGGTCCTATTTTACCAATTATTACCATCAACTCTGCCTACGATGCAATTAATTTCATTAATAGCAGGTAAGTTTCGTTGAAGCGGACAAATAAAACATGTTTTGTCATAATAAAGAACCATGAATTCATTATTATTTGTAGAGAAAAGGCGCTTTGCTTGTACGTTTTTTCGGATAAAGAAGAAACGCTACTGAAATTTCAAAGTGAAACACACAGTGGAACAATGGCATTTAATGACACAATTATTCAGTTTGTAGGTAAGTGCCAAAATACGTCAGTTTCAAACTTACGCTTTCGTGCTATTCTAAACGAATTTCTACTATTCTCCAGGACACTCTAAGGGCAAAACAAGAATACTTACAACGGAACATATGTTGTTTGGATATTCATTAAACTACATAATTATGTCATAATTATAATAATAATAAATGTCATAAATAAATAATGTTTCATATCATCAATCAGAGATGGAAAAAATGCGGGGTTCCGGGGCTGTCAGCCCCGCGCCCAAAGGTGCCTCCAGTGGTGCCCATAGGAGCACCATTGGCTACCCAGGGGCACCAAAGTTAACAAATATTTTTTAGGGGTATCCGGAAGGTAGGATATTATATTTTTTCGTCGTTTCAAATAAATAAGAACAACTTTTTTTACTTCAAATCAAGGTTCCCGGAAGGCACCAAATAATTTTTTGGTCAAAACCCTGCAAAATGGCCCTTTTTCTCGATTTTTGGACCCGGAGATGAGAACCCCGCATTTAGAGCCAACGGTGCCCTTAGGGGCACCCGTCACGGGTGCCGCCATGAGCAACCGTCACGGGTGCCGCCATGAGCAACCGTCACGAGTGCCGCCAGGGGCACCAAAAACAAAAATTCCAACTCTGAAATCAATATAGAATCGTTTTCAATAAATCCGTTAATAAATTTTTTAACGTCAAGTCAAAAAATACCCATTTTAGCAATAATTTACTCTATGCAATAACATGGAGTAAATTATCACTAAAATAGCAGAGTATTATTAGCTTGTTTGTACTTTTTTAATTTCTTTTCTAAACCTGAAATTGAAACAATGATTGTTCGATAACCACGAAAAAAGAGTTGTGTCCTTTAAAACGATTCTGTTGTCAATTTGAAGTTTTCAAGTTGAAATACTTTCAAATGTGAATGACACGTTTCTTTTTATTATTGTAGTAGATGAGTTGCCATTCGGCGGAGTTGGTAATTCTGGTATGGGCTACTACCATGGAAAATTCAGGTAATTTATGTTTCTTATAGCTCTAAACATGATTTTTTAAGTCGCCGGCAACCCTTTTTATTTTTTAGTTTATTTATTTACCCCGAAGAGGTTGTTATAATACATATTTGGTTCCACACATGAGGTAGTTAGTTACATGTTCATTTCAAACCAAGGGAGCCGGTATACAGAAAATGTTTTTCTGCCCGGTAGATAAAATGAAGTTTCTCCCAAAAAAGAGATTTTTTGAACCTAAAATTGCGAAAAATCATAAAAATTTTCGCTCTTCGCGCAGATATTATATTATATGTCGATTTTGACCCAAAGGACAACGAAGGTACTACATGGCGAAAATCATTTCTGTTCGATTAAGCCCAATTCCAGAATACAAGTCATTTATGGCCTCGGAACAGTGGCGTAGAAACCGTAGGGGCAATAGGGGCAGTTGCCCCTAGGCGGCAGGGCCCTTAGGGGCGGCAATAGACCCAAAATTATAAAATTATTAACGTTAAAACACATTGTACAAACACAATTTCGAAAAAGTGTTGGCAAAAGGCAGCTGCCCGCTTGTGAATCTCCTGAATACGGCTATATGCTGCATTTCATACGTCATACATTACATTTGCCCCTAGGCGGCACCCTGGTAAGCTACGCCACTGCCTCGGAATCAACTTTATGTAGGGTTGGAAAAAATTCTATCGTCCAGTTTGACTGCTACAGGTCACTGAATATCATGAGAACTTGTCGTCACAATTGTTGCCCCGATTGTCGTCACAATTGTTACCCCGATTGTCGTCACAATTGTTACCCCGATTGTCGTCACAATTGTTGCCCCGATTGTGGTAAAGGATTATTAACAATGGGGTTATTGTATTTTGGGAGGAGACCTATGGTAATTGAGACCAAAGTTGAAAGTTACTTGAGTTTATCTATAAACGTTGCAGCGACAGCCAAAGATGAAACCTGCTAATCAGTTTCATCAGAAGATAATCTAGAAAATCTAGATTGTGTACTGTCGCTGCAACTTGGCTCCAGTCCAGAGCGCTTAAAAAATGAGCGCCGCAGGCAAAATAAAGTTCAGGGTTAAGTATATTCAATCTGCACGCAAAGGTTGTGCGTGTAGTGTAGCATTAGTATGTTATGTAGAACGCTAATTTTCTATACACACTGAACAGAAATGCTTGTGGAAAATGATAGACTTGAGTTGAGGGCTCCAATTCCAATAGATAAAAAGCTTGTTCATCTCATATCAGACACTTATCTAATATTCAATATTGTTTGTATTTGTATTCATTATTTCAGTTTCGACACTTTCTCTCACAAAAAATCGATAGTGAAAAGGGATTTCTCCTTTCTCGGTGATAGAGTAAGTGGTTTTGCATTGTTTAACAAACTTACTCATAAAATTACTGTATGTTATAGAATGTGTTTATTATCCATAGGTTGGAATGTTCCGGTATCCGCCATATACATCATTAAAGATCAACTCGTTGTCATTTCTACTGTGTCACTGGAAGAAATTCAAAATTACATACTTGGATTACTTCCCTCACTTCTTCTGCTTCCTCCTCGGTGTCATTTTCTGCTTTCTCTATTTGAATTATTACATTTAAAGCCATAAAATTACAATAATAACATTTGTATTACTAGTATTAATCTGATATATTATTTATTATCACTGTAAATTAACCATTCATTTTTCGACCATCAAATAAATGTGCAAGAACGTTTATTAATTATTACTAATACTATATAGTTATTAATAGTTGGCTGACTAAGGCTAAAATGGTCCCTCTAGAGTACTGCGTTTTCTTGCGTTTCTTCCGCGCTGCATAGTAGTTCCATTTTTGAAAAATTACTAAAATTACATTTTTAAGTGTATTCCTCCATCAAACATATTTATAGATCCCGCAACCAAAACTTATAAGCAAAACGCAAAAGTTGAATCCAGTGTGCGCCATCAAGAAAAAAATAACGGCCAAAATCCTATTCTGGACGCTATTTGGGTTCTTGCGCAGACTCCAACTTTAGGATGACGTTGCGCAAAAGCCCAAATAGCGTCCAGACGAGGATTTATGTCGCCATTTGACGTCATGGTTTTCTTGATGGCGTTGACTGGTTGAATCCGATTCAACTTTTCCGTTCCCTTGCGTTTTTCTTGCGATAAAATATCGCAAGGAAATTAGCCGCTTCATCTATGTACTATAGACGAACAACACGCACGATCCCATAAATAAGTCTGTAAATTCAATTCACCTTGGGCCTTGGAGCGGCACCGTCGCGCGTCGCAATCAATCCCATTTTTTACAACAAAGTGAATATTATACATAACATACTTATTTATGGGATCGTGCGTGTTGTTCGTCTATAGTACATAGGTGAAGCGGCTAATTTCCTTGCGATATTTTATCGCAAGAAAAACGCAAGGGAACGGAAAAGTTCTGGTGAGTGTAGGTATTCTCAATGAATCGTAACGGAACAATACGCCGCCGTGGCGGGAGCGTCGTTTCCAACACTTTATACTATAGTAGATGTTATGGATCCCAGAATTGAGTACTACCGTACTCACTCCATGTGTTATCGCAAATTTCAACGATTTTTAATTTTTTCAAATATGAATGCAAAAATTTTCTAAAAAAACGGAAAATACCGTCATCGGTTCTTACTTTCAACAAAAAATATCTCTCTACTGTGCAATGTTTTGTTCTCTCACAATCGAGTGAAGAAGCTTTTTGGACACTTTAGATAGGAAGTAATACATTAGTAGGTCTCAACACCTTGGTCCGTAATCTACATAACATACTAGACACTAGAGGTGCCAACGCCAACCCCGACCCTAGGGTTAACCCGAACCCTGCGGTTTATATGGGGTTCGGTTGGGGTAGATATGGCATAGCTACTATCTTCAATATACTATATTGAATAGAGTAGGGTTGGGGTAGGCCGGTAGGATTAGAAAAAATCATTTGGGGTGTGGGATGAATAATTCACTGTTTGGTTTTGAAATTATATACCATACAACTGCACGGTAGAGCCTTTTCAACGGTAAAACCTAAGTAAAACCGGCAAAATTAGATACTTGGGTAGGTATGGAAAAATCCTAGGGTAGAATAGGGTGGACATATTCTTGAAGGGGTAGGTCCCTTCAAGTAACAATATGCATATAATTTGGCGTAAAAATGTGAAAACAAGAAGAGAACTATATTTCTTCGGCTGGGGATTTTACATGGCATCTCGTCTCTTTGTGTAGTTTTACTTATAACGGAGCATGTGTTTGTAGTTGTTTTAGGAAATGTTTTTGTCTTTCGAATGAACTAAATTTCATCTCTGTAGGTTTTATGGTTTTGAAGTACCAATAGATTTACGAAGACAACTTTTTCAGGTGATTATTTCAATTTTAGCTTAATATAATGCTTCAATTTTTATTTTATTTTATTTGTGTGATAACGCTGACCAGTATAACACGGATGTTTTTCTCTAATTTTTTTAGTCATTTTTTGTCATATTGGAGTTGCTGTTTGCATTGTATTTTATCTATTATGAACTAAAGAATGTATGTTAAAAATTACAATGAAATACGATTAGTACTTTGTGAAATAAATAAGATTTTGCACTAAATTATTTTGAACACTAAATCCCCGATTTAAGGTAAAGTTCAGCTCTTGACCAGGGTTGCCAGATGTTAACAACCTTTAAGTATGAATGCAAATCAGAGGCCTATTCAGGTCACATGTTTGGGGGCAAAGCAAAAAAGTATATAAAATCTACGTACCTTACCTACCAACACACGCACCGCAAAACATTCTGGCCAAAATGCAAAAAAATGCGATTGTTTGCTCTTTTTATTTAGAAAATAGACCATTGTTTCATATATTGTATTGGTTGGCCTTTAAACTACTGTAGCCAGGATTTGGTTTCGGGGGAACAAACAATTTTTTTTAACAATTTCTGCAAAAAATGGCCAATTTAAGACAGGAATTCGAAAAATTTCTGATTTTAGTACCTTGATCGTAAAATAATCTTCTTTTGGAATTTTTACTTAAACTACACAAAAATTGTTCGTTATGGTCATATTATTGTCATGTATCTTTGCAACAAACTTAAAAGTTCGTATTTATTAATGTGTTTAAATTATAGCCATTTGCAAGAACAGTCTTTCAACTAACTGTAGCTACACCCTTCTATATACAGCTTCCTCATGACTTGAAAATTTACTTACATTTTAATTAACTTTTGAAGTATGCGTCGTTTGTCTTGTTTTTCGGTTTTTATTCTTCATTTCGATGTTTTTTAAATGTACCGACAGCACATTTAAGGATACATTCGTTGTATTGTGTTATTAGCTTGACTATTCTATATCCTGAAATGAAATTGAAAAAAGACTCGGAATATTATGCCTTTGCAGTTCAAAAAATTGGAAATATAAAATTGAATGACGTTTCAATTCGTGGTTGTTAGTACGACTATGTATTTAGAGTACTAATACGGTTGCTTCAGTATTTCTTACTTTTTCTATACTTACAATTAGTATATCTATAAATCGCAGTCTGTTTTGACTCATTGGATTTCTTAAATAGTTTTTAATAATTTTTAGTTTTAAAAATTATCTTTCACAAGATTAAAGTGTAACAGGGAGCTTGCAAAATAACAATGAAACTCTAAATACGTCTGGAAAAGAATTTACTATAAATCAAAATTTTCTCCGCATCCTCTAATCCATCAATTTCACTTTTCATACCCTTTAAAACAACTCACATAAGCATTAACTTGAGCCATGAAATGTTTCATAATATCTTCGTCGTATACTTTAACAATATTTTCAGACGGTCTTATTTCCGGATCATTTTTTTCATTGAATGAAAAGGTATTCTGGATCCAGAAAGGAAGAATGTTAAACTCAAGTGTTTTTGCAAAATGGAAATTTATTGCTATTTAGTTTTGTCCTACAAGTTTTCATTTGGTTAATTTGTATTTAAACTTTGTAGTTCGCACTATCTCATCTTCTGCATAATATGTAACAGATGAGAGAGCCTCATCAATAGTAGGTATTGATCTAGCATTGCTTAATTTGTATTTTTATAATATTATAAAATTATATAATGTTATTCACTAATAAGCGTTTCTTACAATTGCAAGCGTTCACCAACATTTTTTTGAAATTGTGTTTGAACAATGTGTTTTAACGTTAATAATGTGTTAGTTTTGGGTCTATTGCCGCCCCCTAGTGACCCACCCGCACAGAGGCAACTTCCCCCAATGTCCCTACGGCTTCTACGCCACTGGGAACAAGGCTTCATGTAAAATGGTCCTCCACCATGTTAAAATGGAAGCCATAATATTCAATATTGCTTTGAATTTCGTGGCCTGAACCTGGCGTAGTTCATGCGCCACACCGAATTGAGTTGCAATCAATATCAATCGAAAGGGGAGACTTTAACAATTTGTCCATGCCCGTATTCAGGGGGTGGGCAACAGGGCAACTGCCACCCCCGAAACACCAAAAAAGAGTTTATTTTGTCCTGAAAGGGCAAAAATTCACGACATTTTTTGCGCTACGCGCGAATTGGATGCATTTTAGGTTGATTTTGGCTTAAATTTGCTCAATTTTTTCGCGCTACGCGCGATTATTGATACATATGTACACCTAATGATTAGAGTTTGCCCCTCCCCCCCGACATCGATTTCTCGATACGGCCATGAATTTGTCTCTAGTATTTTCTAAAAATACAACCATCTTGATAGCGTTGTCACAGAATTTATGGAAATTCAAAGCCTGTTTTGACTTAAAATGGGGTTTTTACCCCATAAGGGAAATTACAGGTAATTGATGTATATTGTTAATTAAGGCGCGTTACCAGGAGTGCAACCTGGGTGGTGCACAGCAGGGTTGTTTACGCACACTTAGAATTCGAAAAGGGGAAAGAGACAAAAAAGTTTGCATATTATATCTAGTATGCATTAAAAATATAAT
>JAQFYB010007146.1:0-11174 GCA_034694085.1 Pogonognathellus longicornis
TGAGACAGGTCTAACTAAGGCTTTCTCCAGCCCATGTAAAATTCCTATTCCAGTGTAGATGAATCACGCTGTATAATTTATGTTGAATAATGTATGGTATGCAAAATAATCAGGGATTGAATATGCCCTTTCTTGGGGAGTATGAAACCGTATCGGCACTTTCCTAGTGTGGGAGGTGGTTTTGTTCCAAATATCCTGGGAATTGTGAAACCCTTTCTGAATTTTCCTGTGGAAGAGAGAGTTTTGTTCCAAATTTCCAAGGAATTCTAAATTTCAAATTGGGTTACCCTTCAAAAAAATTCATTCGCTCTGTGCGAAATTTCCTGGCAATTACCTAGAGAGTCCTACAACTTTTCCACGCACCAAGGAGGTGTAACTGAATTTCCTGACCATCGCCCCGATTCCTAGAAATTTGCCATACCCTCTTCGGAAGTATGACTTGATTTCCTGGACCTTCCCAAATTTCCTGGTGGTTGGGGAGCTTCTTGGCTCGATTTCCTAAGGACTCCAAATCCCGGATAAATTCCTTTATTGCAAAATATTGCTAATTGATGAAAAATAATACATATTAGGTATTTGCATTCCTGGAGTTGTTTTTGAAATTTTTGTCGGCTAAGTTCACCACAACATAGAGTTGAATGTCGGATTGATTGAAGGTGGAGAAAAGTTCAATGAAAATGATTCATTGCTGCACGAGACAGGACGGACCGGACGTGACGACACGACGTGCCAATGAAAACAAGAGGCAAGTTAGCCGATCGGAGCCAAGCAAGTAGTGAAGTTTCCAAGTAATGTTTTTTAATAATCTTGTACATAAAAGTAATCTCTATATTAGAAAGGTTAGGCGTAACAGGGGATATGTCTGCCTCTGCTGCATTATAAGTAGGTAAACGTGGAATTAGTCATTCATTCGATTCATCATGCATTTCATGCATATTTGGTTCAGTATTTTGCTAGTGGTGTAGAGTCAGAGTTGATAGTTGATAGTGCTGCTCTACTGATTGATGAACTGTATCAGTGCAGTCTCAGCAGTGCAAGTGTGAAACCCAGCAGGAAACGCGACGACAGCTGATGTCATTGATCTTCGTATTCATATTGTCATAAATTCAATTATAGTAACTGCAATAGTGACATATTTAATCATTAGTACAATACGCAAGTTAGAGAAAGTAACATTACTTCGCCAGACATTCTATTTAAGCCCAGGTCACAGGTCAGTCATTTATACAATCAATAATAATAATTATCGTTTTGTTACAATTTTAATCATTCAACATTGCGGTTTGGTTTAAGTAGAGATAAAAGCTTAGCATTGCATTTGTTGTGGTCTGACTGAAGTGGAAGTAAGAAAATAACGCCTATTTCTGGTGTCTGGTGTAAAATATCCAATACATTCAATGAATATTTTGGTTTGGTACATACATATCGTGTATTACATTTACGTTTTTGCCACATCCAACTATATTTTTATCACGGCTGTCTATTTTATTACTATTTTTAGTCAGCAAACTAACAACTAAAAGCGGAAGTTGAAAGTATGTATTGAGTTTAGCTAGTATATAATTGATAATAATGTTAAACTGTGAACTTTTATGATCAATAGGACATACAAAACATAGGAAGGAAGGAGCACAGATCTAGGTTGTAAAGGGGTGAGGTAGTCAAAGTTTACATCTAACTAACTAAGATAAATTCAGCATTATTTGGCACAACATTTATGTTATTATTTCAACGTTGGCATTAATGGCTTAGGTTGTCTACCTGAATCATGCATATTTTTAGTTATGTTTACGTTATGTACATGTAGCATGCAAGTAATAGTAAGTATACATTTAGCATGTCCATAGTACTTTAGATGTTAGAGACGACAAACGAGGTTAAACTGTAGTTAAACTTTTTAAATTGCAGGTAATCAATTTTTTTGCTGCGAACTGGTATTTTGTTGTTTAAACTCGAATGCATAATACGGGGAGCACAGGAAAGTTGGGAAAATATATAGTAAAATAAAATCCACATAAAAAGTGGTACATATCATTTTAATTTTATACAACGTATTGTGAATACATTAACCGAACTAGGAAAGAATGTATGAGATTCTACTCTACGAAAGTAGTTAAGGATTTATTAATAGATAGGTGACAAGACATGTATGGTACTTAATAAATGGTGATTATTGTATGCTCATTACACTTTTAATTTAATGACCTTTACTTGTTTTCCTTATTGTAGGTGTTGCTGCATCGTGTACACAGTTTGAAGAGTTGTTACATACATGAAAATTAAATTGTCCATTTAACTCCAAACACTAATACATTTGTCCTTAAGGTTTGAGGACAATTAGAGAGGAAGCCACAAGATTTACTAATTTTAACGTGCATTGGCTTTCATTGGCACATTTACTTAATCAAATACCAAAGGTATAAACAGATTTCCAATAAGAATTAGTTATAATTTGGAAACATTTCTCAAACTGATTTCTCGTTCAAATAAAGAAATGTATGAGAAGTATGACTGTTTTGTATTGTATGTGTATTAATGGATTATGTTGTTTTTATTTTCCAGAGTACTTTATATATCGAGTCATAATGTTTAGCTGGTTAAATAGTGAAGAGTCAAAAAAGAAAAATGCGGAGGTTTTCGAAAATGTGGCGGAAGGATTGCGACACATTTATAAAAACAAGTTACTTCCGTTAGAATCAAGTTATCATTTTCATGATTTTCATTCCCCGGCACTAGACGACCCAGATTTCGATGCTAAACCTATGATAATGCTGGTTGGTCAGTATTCTACAGGAAAAACTACTTTTATCCGTTATTTGCTGGAGAGAGATTTTCCTGGCATTCGAATTGGTCCCGAGCCAACCACAGATAGTTTTATTGCTGTTATGCATGGTGACAAAGATGGTATCATCCCTGGAAATGCTCTCGTCGTTGATCCTAAGAAACAGTTTCGGCCATTGTCTAAATTCGGAAATGCTTTTCTTAATCGATTCCAGTGCTCAATGCTCGACTCTCAGGTTTTAAAAGGAATTTCTATCGTAGACACGCCTGGAATATTGTCAGGAGAAAAGCAACGTGTTGACAGGGGCTATGACTTTACGGGTGTTTTGGAATGGTTTGCTGAGCGTGTTGATCGAATTATTTTACTATTCGATGCTCATAAATTGGATATTTCTGATGAATTCCGACGGTCCATCGAGGCACTAAAAGGCCATGATGATAAAATTCGCATTATTCTAAACAAGGTAATAGTTTATGACAGTTCTTTCTCTTAAATAAATAAATGAAATAAAAATAATTAACTGTTATTTTTAAACATGCTTTAAATGGGTTACAGGCAGATATGGTAGACCATCAACAACTAATGAGAGTTTATGGTGCTCTGATGTGGTCTCTTGGAAAAGTTTTACAGACACCTGAAGTTGCTAGAGTTTACATCGGATCCTTTTGGGACCAGCCTTTACGATATGATTCTAATAGAAAGTAATCAAACTATGACGCTTTTATAATAATATTCACCGTGAAAAGGTTAAAATAAATCTAATCCAACTTTTTCTGTTAAGATTATTTGAAGCAGAAGAGCAAGATCTGTTCCACGATTTGGAGACTCTTCCAAGAAATGCTGCCTTAAGAAAACTGAATGACTTAATCAAGAGAGCAAGATTGGCCAAGGTATGTGGCCAAAATATGAATTATAGTACTTACCTAACATAGTGCTTGTTGTGTTGAGTAATTTTCAATATTAATCATGTAAGGGTTGTATTAATTATTCGCATTGTACTTTTAGGTTCACGCATACATTATTAGCTCTTTAAGGAAAGATATGCCTTCAATGTTCGGAAAGGATTCAAAAAAGAAGGAGCTAATAAAGAATTTGGATCAAATATATACGCAATTACAAAGAGAGCATCAAATATCACCCGGAGATTTTCCGGACATCAAGAGAATGCAGGTATATTGCAACGCATACATCTTAAGTCATACACATTTTTGGTTTCATTTCCTATATTGACAATTATAAATTGTTTTGGACTAATGAAAAATTTGCTTATACAGACAGAGTTGATGAATCACGACTTCTCAAAGTTTGCTCCACTCAAACCAAAGCTGTTAGAAACGGTTGATCAGATGCTGGCACAAGATATAGCAAAGCTTATGGATCAAATTCCTATGGAGGATGCTGCCAAACCTCTTAATTCAGCCATGGTTAAAGGGGGAGTATTCAGTGGAGTTCAGGATCAAAGTACACCTTTTGGATTCAAGCGTTTCGAGGGAGTTGAAGCTGGTCGCGGCGACAATGAATGGATTGTAGCCAAGGATAAGCACAAATATGATGAGATTTTTGAAGGATTATGCAACGGCGAAGGAAAAGTCAATGGCTCAACAGCAAAAGCAGAGATGGTGAAATCCAAACTTCCTAATACAGTGCTTGCAAAGGTAATCTTTTTATTAACATTATTTATAAGCCTCTCACTTCGCATGAATATATATAGATTTGTATAATTGTATAGATTTGGAAGTTAGCAGACGTTGATAAGGATGGAATGTTAGATAGCGACGAATTCGCTTTGGCCATGCATCTCATCAGCGTTAAACTTGACAGTCATGATCTGCCGGACGAACTTCCAGTCCATCTAATACCACCCTCAAAGCGACCTTTCCACAGTGGTGATTGATGAAATTATACGAACTTTCGTAAGCATTTACCTGCACACATGCATTAGTTTATAAACCTTGATATCTTTTCAATATGTTATAATGTATTCCTAAGATCGGACAATTACTGGAAAATGAGTTCCCTATTTTATGTCAATATTTATTCATGTTAACTATTAGCCATTAGCTTTTAATGCAACTTTTGTGAGTCCCACACAATTAATAACATGAGAGTTAGCTCAAAACATGAATTATAAGAGAGGTCGGACCATTTCATTAATTTGACCATTTGTCATTTCATTTTTGAAAGAATTCATTTCATTTCATTTCAAAAAGTTTTAATTTAATTTCAAAAAGTTCATTTAATTTAAATGGCAAAAAATGAAATGAAATCTTTCATTTAATAAATGAAATGGTCCGACCTCTAATTTATAATATGCGCTGGTTTATTTGATTCATGTAGAAGACCTTTTTGTTCGACATCGTAAAAAATCTCGAGTACTTACTAATTTGCTAAGCTAAATTGCAAAAATACACCCCCTAGTTATATACTTTGCCTGTAATCATGCAACGATCTATAGTTAAAAAAAATCAAAACTATCTTCTATATCTCTATATGCTATATTATTATTATATTTCCGTATGTAAATGAAAGAAAAAAATGGTAATTGGTAAGAAGTTCGTGTCTGTGATTCAGATAATATTCAGAACCAGTCTTGCATACAATAATATGACCAAAGGGAATCTGCCACCAATGTGTATAAAGCGCACGTTATATTTGCTAAGTAATTGCATGGCAAAAGTAATTTGGTTTTAATGAACCGATAAATTGAATAATTTGCAACTTTGAGACTGTCGAACGAATAATGTAAAGTAAACTCTGTGAAGAAACTATAAAGGTAAAAGGACAAAACAGATAGTCGTGAGAAAGCATAATATTGTCGCGGTGTCTCCAATCTGTGTGTATATGATATAATATTGGCAGCCATTGAAGCAAAGCCTCCTAGCTAGTGTACTCTTCTTTGATAATCATACAACCAAAATAATTTTGTAACAATGCAAATAGTGAGCAAGTGCCTGCCGCTTCTGATCGGACAGTCATCAATGTCAGTTTTCCATGCTCTTACTTTAACTCGTTATGTAGTTCCAAAGAAAGTCCTCATTTATTTAACTTTTCAAGTTCTTAAGTAGGGCAAACGATGTACAGTTCAATGTTTAGTGCTTCATTTGGTAATAGTAGGATATATAAAGAAATATTATATATAAACAAACATTCATATATGTAAAAATAATATTTATTACTTTATACAATAATTATTCAGTTATAATTACTGTCGTAATTCACAATGAAAATGATTTTTACAAATCATGAATGAAAGCAACACAATAACGATGTGCCTGGTGGTCGTAGCTGTTCACTTGATACATTTTCTCATTACATAAAATAAACCCACAGAAAACATGATGTATACAGACACACCTATTGTTAATATGAAGAAGAAAGTAATCTTAACGTTTCTTTAAATGAGATGACAAATCAAAACCAAATCAAATGAAACGATGGTTTTCATTTCCGTTTCTGCAAACATAAAAACAGCCTACAGCATAATATGCCTTGTTAATGATAGTTTGTGTACCTATAATTATTATTTGTAATAGATGTACTGTACATACATTTGTGTACAACAGTTTTCGAATAACCTATTTTGTCCAAGATAAGTGCTCATCGTCATCGTATCGTACTAGATTTATGAAGCCTGATATCTTATTGTAATAGTAACATATCTGATTATTATTCCTCCTTGATAGCTATTAAGCCTGTGTTAATTATAATGATTTCAAATTAATTGTCTGTTATGAATTTACCTGTTGAAAGTATACAGTATAACTGATTTATTTGTAACTTATGAGAGTTATTATTATTTATCTGCATGTGCTACAAAGCATATGTTTCGAATTTTGAACATTACGTGTGTGCATAGAGAGAAATCGCTTATAAGTGAGTATTTAAGTGATGTATCGATGTATGAATATAAAGATTGATGTTGATTCGTCCTTTTTCATCTTTCTGCGTACGGATTGTAAAAATTGTCCTTCCAAATGGTTAAACTATAGTAGCTAGTGTGTTTCATTGTACTGTCTTGTTTTACAAAGAGAAATAGCATAATAATTGCAATTATTATGTAAGTTAAATCTGGAAAAATGGATGAATTAAATTAATAAAGAATGTCTATAATAATATCTGTAAATTCTACCTTGCGTTACTGTCAAATGTTAAATACAACTTATTTGTGTCATATTATTGAAAGCTCGCATTATTTCAACAAAAGTAGATTTAAAATGTAATAATTTGTCTCAATTTTTCTAAACCTTTCATTCATTTATTTTTGCAGTCCTATGGACATGTTTTATGTGTATAAAAGTTTTTCATATCAACTATAGTAAGTAAAGTTCTTTGCCGTTAAGTGGTAATGAAGGTTAGGTCAGTTAGGTGTATCGTGTATATTTGCTTTATATAAAATAACTGCAGAAAAACTGTTGATTTCAACGCATCTAAAATCTCAAATTGTTCAAACTTTTAGGGGCATTGGAGGAAAATAGTAATGTATTTCAAATACAAAATAAGTTTTGCTTTTGATTATGGGTTAAATCAATTAATTGAATACTTATTTATATAAACAACCTTTTCTAGACTGTAGTAGTTAGAATTAGAATTGTAAATATTGTGAAACATCTTTCAACCCCAGAATACCCATAAGATTTCACTACCGTAGCATGCAAACTGTGATCTTACACTTTCCATGTAACTACCGTATATGATATTTTTTTCAATCGGCAAACATGGATAGGGACATCCGGGACACTTTTATGGAAGGAATCCTGAGAAGGAAAGACCATTAATTTTCCATGTGACCTATCAATTAAAATAATGACCAATGAAATCGTGATTTTAGAATAATCATTATAATAGTTCGTTGTTATGGAACCTATAGTAAGTTGATTTGATTAGAATGTTATTATGATGGGTCTAAATTCTCTCAGTTCCCTTTATGAACTTTTGACAGTTTGCAATTTGGATTGTCTCGTTCAAAGCAGTCTCTGATTAGAAAACCAGTTATTACTCCATAATTTATTTTCTTGGTCAATTCATCAGTTACAATTCACGATTTTCTTTTACTATTATTGCGATTTCCGGTTGATTGTGTAATCTAAAGGAAACCAACATGGACAGCAAGACATTCCAGAAATGTGGGTACGAAGTAGTGGAGTTCTGTGCTGACTACATGGATCATGTGTCCGAAAGGTATAACCCTCTTCCGGATGTTGTTCCAGGGTATCTCGCCAAATTAATGCCCGACCATGCCCCAGACCAACCAGAAAGCTGGGATGCAGTTATGAAGGATATTGAACCCCTCATCCTCAAAGGGGTAATGCCAACATAAAATGTGTAGTAGGTATTTTTGTAAATGTTACTCATGTGGTTTTATGCCTATTTTTCAGATGTCTCATTGGGAGCACAAGATGTTTTTCGCTTATTTTCCGTCCGGAAACTCATGGGCGTCTATTATGGGAGATATTTTTAGCAATGGCACAGGGGTAAACGGTTTCAAATGGGTAAGAAATTGTACATCATTTAACTGTTCGTTTACCTACTTACCCAACACTATATGTCGTACAAATGTACACTATATTGGGTTCTGAATGTTATATAGGATTCGTGTCCAGTTTGCACAGAGTTGGAGATAATTGTTATGGACTGGGCAGCGAAATACTTAGGTATACCCAAGTTTTTCTACTCCCATTTTTCTGAGCCGGGAAGTATTGGAGGAGGGTCTATTCAGGTTGACATCATACTTATAAACTGGGCTTGACTAAATGCAATTAAGAGCCCTTAGGGAGCCCTCACATTACATCATGTTACATCTTGGTACTCATTATCATCTACTTTTTTGCTAAATAGACTTCCGCTTCTGACGCCATACTGTTGTCCATGATTGCTGCAAGAGAGTGGAGTGTAAAAAGACTCCGAAAGAAGTTTCCTAACACACCGAGAGCTGTTCTTATGCGACAAATGGTGGGTTATTGTTCCAGCCAGTGTCACTCTTGTGTAGAAAAAGGATCAATGATTGCACTGATGAGACTTCGTCTGCTGGAACCTGATGAAACGGGGGGTGTTCGAGCTGAAACCTTAAGAGCCGTAATTGAATTATCTCATTACAAATACAAGGAGAATCGTTGGACGCGAATATTTTATTTTTCTGTTCCTTTCAGGCAATAAAAGAAGATCGAGCTGAAGGATTCATTCCTTTTTTCCATTGTGCGATTCTCGGATCGACAGGAATATGCGCTTTTGATGATTTGATGGAACTCGGACCACTCTGTACGGAAAATGAAATGTGGCTTCATGCTGATGGAGCCTACGCTGGAAGTTCTTTTGTTTGTCCGGAGATGCGGTATTTAAGTTTTGGGATGGAGGTAACTGCTCAAAATATTAATATCAGCAATGCAATTAAGTAGAATGACAGTTTCAAATTAATTTTGGTTTTCTAGCACATCTGGTCATTTAACACTAATACTAATAAGTGGATGTTAACAAACTTTGATGCTTCTCTGCATTGGTAAATTCTCTTGTTCTTATTATTCAAATAGTGTGAAAGTGACAGGGATAATAACTCGTATTTTGTTCAGGGTACGTGATAAGAAGCTGCTTATTGATTGTCTGAGTGGAAGTGATCAATCGCTTTACAACCACCCCATTGTGGACTTACGCGTAAGTTACTATAACATATTTGTTGTGTACCTAGTACCTACTTTTTACATGAAGTAATAAGTGTGTTAATACGATGTTGAAAGTCGAGATTATTTTGATTTTATTAGTATTATGGTCTTCCTGGAACTCGACGTTTCCGATCCTTTAAACTTTGGGTTGTCATCAGAAATTATGGCATTGAGGGACTCCAAAAATATATTCGCAGTCACGTCTACTTGTGCAAACTTTTTGAACGATATGTAATGCGGGACACCCGCTTCGAATGTGTAGGGGCAGTTCGGGTAATTATTGAATTATTCAAAATTACTGTTTAATACACTATATATAATTTACTAATTAGGTAGGTACTTAAAGAATTTTGTCTTTACATTTTCAGGTCGGTCTTGTGTGCTTTCGCTTGAAGGGTACTAACGATATCAACAAGAGGCTTTTAGAAGCTCTCAATGCTTCCTGCAGAATTCACATGGTTCCTTCAGCTTTCCACGACAAATATGTGATACGATTTGCTCCTTGTTACGAGTTCCTCAACGAGGCAGATATTCGTAAGTGCATAATAATATTAACGAACTTCGTTCCTATAAAAAATTCATTCGATGGGAATTATTTTTGGATTTCTAATTTCAATTCTAGACATGGCCTGGCATATTACTGAAGAATATGCTTCTGTCGTTGTTCGCTTATACGAACAAGAAATGAAGGATGAGAAAGCATTGAAAAATTTGTTCCAACACCAACACGAGCATGACGAAGAAGAAATGTTGCACCCGGATGCTGCACAAGAAGCTGAAGAGAAAAAGGCTATGGAAGAAGCCAAGAACATACTGGAACATCGGGATGAACTGAAAAAGACAAATGCCATTTTCGCAATTGCCCAAAATATTACCGACGCATATTCAGGGGTTAATGAAGACGGAGTTGACAGCTATGATGAATACGTTTTGGCACATCCCGAAGTGTTTGATGAAACTCCTCCAGAATGGCCTTCCAAGAAGAAGCATGGAAAGTTTTTCATGGATGGTCATCTTATTTACGATGAATCCGAACGAAGAGCCACAATTTAAAAAGAACTCAAAGCAAAATCATTTACTCTCCTATTTGAGGTGTCACCTCACTTATATTTCTATAAAAAGTTTTATATATATTTTTCCTCAATTAGTGCTTGCTACAAAACCCCTACTATTTCTAAATTATTAACCCTAATCCTAAAGTACCTACTTTTGTGAGTGACCCCTTCTAAAAACGTATGAATTCATCCAGTCAGGTTGGGATGAAAATGAAATGCTCTCTAAAATTCAAAGTCTAGTCTGTCCATGCATCGGCAAGGAATTTTATACAAAACATTAAGTTCATTGTATGTAATTGATCATGAAAATAGGTTTTAATTGTGCTGTATTATAATAATGCATTAATGTACAAATTGTCAACTATTATTTAATGGAATAAACGCATCATTTAATCGTAAGATCATTTTACCCGAATCCGAATGAATCTTTGTGTGCAAATATTACAAGTTTCAAGCGTATCTCTATTTGCTGGTAGGAACGAAATGTTACGTGTGCGAGTGCAGCACGAAATGTTGAAAACTTTATTGATTCGAGGTGTTGCAGATTTAGATCATTTACGCTAATAAGGTTAATTCCAACGCAAAACCACGGCACGGCAATTTGTAGATAATGTTGCCTGCAGCCAACTTCATCAAAAAATTCTACGCAGGGCAAAGCCAGACTGATTTTTTGTTGACGAAAAA
>JAQFYB010007147.1:0-11173 GCA_034694085.1 Pogonognathellus longicornis
ATTTGGGGGGTGCACAGAAGGGTTGTTTACAAAATTGATTTCTGTTAGGGAGAAATTCGAGTATGAATCCATAAATACCACATAGTAATGGAGTTAATCCGGTGAAAATCATCAAATTCGAGCGTAGCGCGAAATTGTTTCTGAGTTTTTGCACATTCTGGTCCATATTATACACCTTTTTAGATATTCTATGGATTCTGGGGGGTGCACGTGCACCCCCCTTGGCTACGCGCCTGTTTGGAACAAAACAAATTTGATTTCATATTAAAAGCTTATATCAAGCAAAGCTAAGGAGACCTCACGAGGTAGAACTCACTAAATATCTCATTTGGGTTAAAAATGACTATACTTTATTTTAATAAATATTTGTATAGCAAAAGAGCTATAATTGTAAATATTATCAAATAGTAAATAGTTTTGGAAGCGCAACTAAATATTTTGGAGTACCCATAAGAAAAAAAGTTAGCTAATAAATGTAATTATGCTTTGAGATTGTTAGAAGCGCAATCAAAATTTTTGGAGTACCTGCAGGAATAAAGTTAGCTATAAAACGTATACCTTGAAAATAACAAAAAATTAAACATACAAAATTGGAAGCGGTGTTTTTGTTTTCATGGTTAGCATGGACACTTAAAAGTATTTTCACCAAAGAAATAAATGTCCGCTAAAATTTATATAAAAAACTTTTGGTGTCTTTATTATGGGGTGGACCGCGTTTATAGCTAAAATTGACACTAATTCAGAAACAGACACACCTAGCATTTACTTGATAAGATATCTAAAAATTCCTTCCATTATCTATAAATGCAATAAATCATAATATGTGGTATTACCTAGGTAGTCAATTAGACGCTACATTTTTTGCATTGAAATAACTTACGCAATAACAATTACCACAAACGGAAGCATCATTCAACTTTTTCTAGGCAAGAATGTTTTGCAAAGTAATGATTATACAAATTAAGAGAAAGCAACGCGATTCCTTACTATTGGGCATAATTGTAATAAATAGAAAGGTGAAAAATTCCATTTGGCCGAGAAAAAAATACACAGCTTTTTAATATAGCGCAAAAATTAACGACAAGTCCAAATAGGTATTTAATTGATGATGTCCGCTAAATATGATGTAAAAAACTTTCATTGCATTTATGATGAGAAAACGGGCTTTTAGTTAAAATTAACAATAATTCAGAAACAGGCACACCTAGCGTTTACTTAATAAGATATCTAAAAATTCCTTTCATTATCTATTAAAGCAATAAATCATATAATCTATGGTAATAATTAGGTAGGAAAATTACACGCTACATTTTTTGCATGAAAATCACTTACGCAATAACAATTACCACATTCGGAAGGACCATTCAACTTCAAAAAATATTTTCCTGTAGTAGAAACATATTAGACATTCAAAAAAGCAATATCATATATGTTAACCTGGGACATACCAAACCTAAAAAGTTACGCAGTATACCAACCTTCTACATTTGTAGTCCAATATATTAAGAGCCTGTCTACAAATGTAGAAAGGCCTGTCAACAAATGTAGACAGGCTCATAATACATTCGACAAAAAAAATTTGCTTCAGATTTTGATTTTTCAAAAATTCAAATTTTGGTTTACAAACTTCAAATAAACGGTACTAGGTAACAAGATAATTTTGTGACAAATACAAAAAATCCCAAGTTACCAGGCGGAAGAGAACATTGATAAATTTTATAACAAATTTGAAAAACTACAAATGTATATAGCAGGTTTGGTATGTCACGGGTTAAAGCAATAAATTGTAATTTATACTTTGAACGAGATGTAATTAGTAGGCGCTGCATGTATTGCATGGCTGGGTTCAATTATGTGCTGCAAATCCCATATTCTGAACCAGTACTTAACTTTTTGTAATATATGTTTCATTTGTGTGCAGTTTTATGAATATACAAATCAACTTTAAGCGGACCGCTCGCTTTACAGAGGCGATTCAGAGATTAATGATAAATGTTTTACCTTAGCCTAGGCAGGTAAGGAAACGTAGAAGAGTAACGAAATTATCAGCACTAGTGGACCAAAGGATTACGTATACTGTGTAAAAATTTCGAAACCGGTAATGCAAAAATGCCGGATATACCCGCCCCTAAATCAGAGGAGGCAATAAAATACGTTTCTATAGCTCATACAACATGATAATCTTAAGTTTCAATATGACTAGTTTCAGTACACGACACCCATGAAAATGTAAGGGACAAGTACCTTGAGTTTTGTCTGGCATTTCTGTATTTGCAATTAATGTTATCCGAGGTTTGCCATCTAACCCCTCTGTTGAAGCTTGAGTATTGCGGGCAGTATGAGACGACGCAGTGTTATGTAGGAAAAAAAATTAACGAGTGCTACACTGTATAGATTTAAGGCTGATGTACCAAGTAAGGGCATCAGTCGATACAATGCTTTGAATTTATTTCAGCATTTTTCGCACCCTTATCAAAGGTAAGTCCACGACCACTCATTGCACCAACCATCGTAACTTTCATGTAGAACTTTTCTTACTTTTCATGTACATACTCCTCCAGTTCATTTAAGTTGAGTAGGCATCATAATTGCCGTTCCCAATACCTGTCCCTAATGAAAACAATTGCCTAATTTAATGTGATGTTAAATTCGGACCCATTTCCTGAAGCTGTACCTTTGTACAGCTTCCGGGAATTAGGTTTTTGGTTTTGCTTATGCAATACTTGTACTTGGGTTTTTAATGAAGGCTATACTTAAGAAATAAACTCTAGTTACCGAAAGCGAAAAACATGTTTGCAACAAAAACAAATTCGATTGCATATTAAAAACTTATATCAAGCAAAGCTACGGAGACCTCACGAGATTGACTAAAAGCAGGATTCTATATAATTGGCATAATCCAAATGAGGACAAGGTAATAATTATGCTTTCAGTAAGTTATTTTGAAGCATAATCCCATTTTTTATAGTATCTGTATAAATAAAATTGGCTCAAAAATGCAATTATTCTTTACGTTTGTTTGAAGCACAATCACATTTTTTGGACTACCAACATGTATAAAGTTAGCCAGAAATGTAATTATGCTGTAAGTTTTTCAGAAGCACAATCAAATTTTTTGGAACACTTTTATAAATAAAGTTAGCTATAAAACGTATAGATAGAAAATACCAAAAAGTAAACTAACTAAATTGGAAGCAGTAATTTTGTTTTCATAGTTAACATGGATATTATGGTATTTTCACCGAAAGGATTAATTTTTGGTAGTTAAAATGACGGTTCAAAAACTTATAAGTTAGAATTAGTAGTAGAAGCAGTAACTGTGTTTTCATAGTTAGCTTTCAGAAATATCGGTTCCTACTGATAAGTATAATCTATACATATTTTGTCCTTTATTTAATTATTCAAATAACTTAAATCAAGTTAAAGTAGAAGCACTGAGTATGTTTTCATGGTTAGCATTGAGAAATATCGGTATATATTGATATGTATAATCTATTCAGCTTTTGTCGTTAATTTAATTATTTAAATAGATACAAGTAGGTATTATCAAATCAAAGTAGAAGCAGTAACTGTGTTTTTATAGTTAGCATTCGGAAAAACATGGATTCCTAATGATTCAAAAAGTATCCGGAAATTTATTGTGAAACTGCTCTTAGGACTAGTACTTAAAATAAGACAAAATGAAGCACTAGAAGCGCAATTGTATTTATTTTGTCTAGACGCAATAAGTCCAAATTTTCCCTCGAGTACTTCAACAAAAAGAACCTAAGCGGGGTTTTTAAGTTTTTGTGCCATCAATGACTTATTATTTTGTTAACTTTGAGCTCTCTAGCGTCTCAACCGTTGGATCAATCTGGCTGACCAACAAACTCATTCTTAGTTTTGCCCTTTACTATGTGTATGCCAAATTTCATGTGCCTAGCTTCATTTCTGCTCGAGTTATCGTGGGGACAGACAGACAGACAGACGGACGGAAAGACAGACATGAAGGCTCTTATAAGACCTCGTGAGGTCTAAAACAGGACTTTTGACTGCAAAACGTCATTCATTCAAACCTTTTTGATAACCATAAGTATTTAAATACACCATGCAACGGAATTTTATAATTTTTGGTTTTTGATAAAGAAAGCGGAATAATATAATTTATTATCGTATTATGCGTTTATAATGAAGGATATATTAGACTCTAGTTGAAGAAAACGAAAAACATGTTTTGAATCAAAACATTTACATTTCATATTGAAAACGGGACTTCTCACTGCAAAACGCTATTCATTCATGCGTTTTTGATAACCATCCCTATCAACCACACTCGAGTTAAATACGTACTTAATTGGTACGCATCGTACATTTCCCGTACCTGATTTCAGTTGGCAAGATGTAAAACTCATTGGTACCATAAATACCCTCCTAGTACGACCTTAATTTGGTCGTAGACCGTTACGTAGACTGTTACATCGATTAAAAATGCTCGTCCTAAAGACGTCCTACGTACCTAGCACGCCATTTTCAAGGGAGACGGTTGCCTCTAAATTCAAATGATAAACTGCAGTAGCCGTGTTGATTGGCCCGAATACGTCAAAGTAAATTGACTGATTGAATAAAAAATCTTACTTATACAAATACATTACTTATATATTGTCAATTGGTGCAGTGATTAACGTCAGCAATTATAGTGTCTGTGCTCACTGTGCAGTGCTCAGAAAAATTAATTAAAATCATCATGATCTTGTGAGTAAAAAAAGTTTGAGATTGCAACTTATAAGCTGCTCTATCGCAAACTATTGGACTATCATATGAACCCTGCCACAGTGATTTACCACAATCCATGTTTAATTTGATGTAACGAGATTTTTAATGAGTTTTTTAAAATTAGTGATGGATGAATTTTAATTTCAGAATAAATATTTTGACATTCACGCAGTGCCGGCTTTACGTTTTGCTAGGCCCTGGGCGACAATTTTTAAAACACCTAGAGCAAATCCTCCTGTACATTTTTCGCGTTAGTGGAACAAATTTTGTAATGGGATAGTAAAAAACGCGAGGCCACTACACGCGCGAGGCCCTGGGCGGTCGCCCTGTCTGCCCATGCCTAAAGCCGTCCCTGCATTCACGAGGTAGTACATAATATTTGGGTTTATTTTGTATATACTTCTTGATTTTTAAATTTGATATTGCACAGGAATGGATGAATAATATTTTTTCAATATTGCTAAGTTTTAATATATTATTTAACCGCCCTAAATTTCTGTCAAGCTATTTTGTCAGCGATGCCAGCTAGTTTTTTGAACGTTTTTCAAAAACAGCATTAGAGGCCTAATTCTCGGTCGAAAAGGATTTTCTTTCTTTGTTTATTTTTTAAAATTAAACCTATTCACGTTTTGTTGTTTTGTTTTGTTGTCATTTTATATTTAAATAAATCAATGAGAGTTTTTAAAAATCCATCGGCCATTTTTGAAATGTTCAAAATTTAATTCATTAAATAATTTACTCCCTGAACCAATATTGTATTTTGTCATTTATTTGTAAGTTCAAGAAGAACACACCTGCCGATGGATGGCCATGGAACTTGGTGATATTGTTGCTAGACTTCACATTGCTGAAGTTCTACAAAGAAATCTGTTAACTTTGGATGACGACTATTCCAAAATGTGTTGTCGAGAAAAGGTTGAGCATGACACGAGCAACTCACAAACTGATGGATTTTTGTATGGATTTGAAGATCAAGTTGCAAATTGGAAATGCAAAGGTTCAAAAAATATCCCGGAACTTTAGAATGTGATTTGACTTCAGCTTTGGGGAAATACAGTAAGATTTTAATTTTTATACTTCCTGAGCTACTGACTTAATTGCAACTTAATAATTTTTCTAACGATTTATCAAGTAAAAATCGATAAAAGTATTGAATTTATTTTTAGATGAAACGGATACACTTTACGTAATTCATACGGACAACAAGAGTCTTTCAGTTGTAGTAATGTGTTTTCCAAATGGAAAAACCGGCTGGTGGTCTCCTTCCACAGCAAAATCTTTGAATGAACAAGAGCGCAAAACTGTTGTGGATCATATAGAAGAATTAGGATTTGAAAGAAATAATGTTGTCACAATGTACAATGAAAAGTGCCCTTAAGTTTAATCATCCCCATGCTACGCTTTAATTGGCCTTAGGGAGTTACAAAAAATGGTATTTATTAAAACGACTTTTAATTGTATATAGTTATAACTTATAAGAACGACACTAGATTATTATTCATCATGAAGCATTTGCTGGAGCTATATCATTTACAAATTTGTATACCTTTGTCAAAAATTGTTTTTACTTTTATGATATTTTGTAACAATTTTATCAAATTTAATGCAAAATTTAAAAAAAACGTTTAAAAATAATATGGCTATACCTAAAAATTAAACGGTTGTTCACATCAAATGGCAAAAATTCGGATTTGGAGCCCTTTTCAATTTAGTAACACTTTTAACGAAAAAATACAACCAATGAGAAAGAATTAGAGCAATTAGTTTATTATTGACTAACTATTAAGTTTGCAGAAGCACATACACTATTCACAACATTCTTATATTTGTTTAAGTAGTAGGGGATAGCTCGTAAGGATACAATTCAAATTCTTTACCGTGCATTAGCATAGAGGGTATCAGCCAACACCCTCAACGTCGTAGAAGCGCCAAGAAACCAACATATGTTTATTTTTAAGCAAAGCGCTTCCTTTATACTGCACAAAAACTAAACTTTTTACAACTAGAAATGTGAAAAATATCATTTGGGCGAAATAAAAATTCGCACCTTTTGAATGTAGTGCAAAAATTGATGGAAAGTCGAAATGGGTATTTAATTGATGATGTCCTCTAATTATCATATAAATAAAATTTGATTGTATTTATGATGAGGGAACGAGTCTTTAGCTAAAATTAGCACTAGTTCAGAAACACCCAAATCCGGAGTTTAATTCATACGATATCTAAAAATGCCCATGGAGATCTAATAAATCAATAAATCATTTTTATCATATTTATATTTTTTGCATGAGAATCAATAAATCAATCAATAACAGATACCAAATACGGAATCAGCATTTATTATTTGCTATTTGGCCGAGAAACAAAATATGCACCTTTTGAATGCAGTGGAATAATTAACGGAAAGTCAAAATGATATATTAAATTAAATTGATGAAAATGATTTCTAAATCCGCTAAAAATGATTTAAAAAACTATTAGTAAAAACTTTTAGCTAAAAAACTTTTTTCTCATCATGAATACTCATGATGAGGGAAAAGTTTTTTAGCTAAAATTAACACTAATTCATAAATAGACCAACCTTGATATCTAAAAATTCATTTGATTATCTATTAAAGCCATCAATCATAATCTATGGTTGTAATTATTTAGGATTATTATTCAGCGTTAGTGACCAAATGATATACACCACTTTAGCTTTAGTGACCATTGGAGTTGCATCACTTTGATTGTTCATGGTCGATATCATGTCTGTTAAAGCAGTAAATCGTAATTAACACTTTGAACGAAATGTAATTAGTGAGCGCTCTATGTAGTGCATGACTGGCATCAATTACCGGTTACAAAAAATTACGGGTTACAATTAGAGCCTTTATGTCTGTCTCTCTGCCTGTCCGCACGATAACTCGAGTAGAAATGAAGCTAGGCAGATGAAACTTGACACACACATAGTAAAGGGCAAAATTAAGACTGAGTGCGTAGGTCAATTAAATTGGCCCAAATGCTATGACGCCAGATGGCTCAAAGTTGGCAAATTAATAAACTATTAGCCGACACAAAAAATTAAATAACGCTTTAAATATCTTGTTATTTATGTACTCCAGGACAAATATAAGCTTTCTGCTTCTAGCCAAAATAAATACGATTTTGCGTCTACTGCTTCATTTTGTCTTACTGTAAGTACTAGGTCCTAAGAGCAGTGTCACAATAATTTTCCGGAAACTTTTTGATTTATGAGAAATCCATGTTTTTTCCGTATGCTAACTATGAAAACACAGTTACTGCTTCCACTTTGATTTGATGAACCTAACTTTTATTATTTATTAAATTAAGGACAAAATGGAATCTCTATGAAAAATGTAACATGAATAGATTATGTATACCAGTAAGAACCGATATTTCCGCATGCAAACTATGAAAACACAGTTAATGCTTCCACTTTGATTTGACAGTTTTAGATTTTATCTTTTTAAGTCGTTAAATTAAAGACAAAAACTGAATAGATAATAAAAATATCCATATAAATCGATATTTCTGAAAGCTACCTATGAAAACGCACTTATTGCTTCTACTTTAATTTCATAATTTCAATTTTGATATTTTCAAATAGCTATATTAAGGACAAAAATATAATTCTTTCGTTGAAAATACTTTTAAGAATCAATGCTAACCATAAAAACAAAATTACTGCTTCCAAATTTGCATGATTAATTTTTTGTGCTAACTTTATTCTAATAGGTACTCCAAAAATGTAATTGTGCTTCCAACAAATTTAAAGCATATTCACATTTTTAGATACCTTTATTCATATAGGTATTCCAAAAAATTTGATTGCACTTCAAACAAACGTAAAGCATAATCACACTTTCTGTTATCTTTATTTCTTTGGGACTGCAAAACATTTAATTGCGCTTCCAATAAACTTACTAAAAGCATACTTATTACATTATCCTCATTTGGATTATGCAAACTATATAGAATCCTGCTTTCATTCAACTTCGTAAGGTTTCCGTAGCTTTGCATGATATAGTTTTAATTCTTTGCGCTAAATAAACAAATAACCTTGTAATGTACAAACAATAGCACGATACAAATGAGACACTTGTTCGGAAATAGTAGCACCACCACACTATTTTTAAGATATCTAAAATTCAATATTATATCTGTTAAAGCAATAAATCGTAATTTATACTACTGATAAGGTAGAATTATTAGGCGCAGCACATATTGCATGACTGGCATCAATTACGGGTTACAATGACTGAATATGGAAGCAGCATTTAGCTTTATTTAACACAATTAGCATTTGTTTGCAAGGTCATGAATATACAATTTAACATCAAGTAAAGCGCGTACCTAGAACAGATTTGAAATATCAATGGTTAAACAGGCGAAATAGTTTAGTTTAGGACATATAGAAAGTGCTACAATTTTGAACGTAATTCAAAAATGACGAATTATTTTTTAATTCGTTGCGCTAAATCAATAAATAACCTTCTAATGTACAATTAAGTACAAACAATAGCACGATACAAATGAGACACTTGTTCGGAAATAGTAACACCATCACCCTATTTAGAAAATATCAAAAATTCAGTATTATATCTGTTAAAGCAATAAATCGTAATTTATACTATTGATAAGGTAGAACTATTAGGCGCTGCACATATTGCATGGCTGGAATCAATTACGGGTTACAATGACCAAATATGGAAGCAGCATTTAGCTTTATTTAGCACAATTAGCATTTGTTTGCAAGGTCATGAATATACAATATACATTTAATTACATCAAGTAAAGCGAGTACCTAGCACAGATTTGAAATATTAATTGTAACAAATGCGAAATAATTTACTTTAGCCTAGTTACAAAGTGTGACAATTTTGAACGTAATTCAAAAAAACTTATATCAAGCAAAGCTACGGAGACCTCACGAGGAGTATTTGATAGCACCTCCAAATAAAAAAATAGTTGTTGGAAGCGCATTTAAATTTTTTGCAGTACCGAAATGAATAAAGTTAGCTCAAAAATGTAATTATGCTTTACGTTTGTTGGAAGCGCAATCACATTTTTTGGAGCACCTGTATGAATAAAGTTAGCTCAAAAATGTAATTATGCTTTACGTTTGTTGGAAGCGCAATCACATTTTTTGGAGCACCTGTATGAATAAAGTTAGCTAAAAATATAATTACGCTTTGAAATTGTTTGAAGCGCAATCACATTTTTCGCAGTACCTATTTGAATAAAGTTAGCTCACAAATGTAATAATGTTTAAAGTTTGTTGGAAGCGCAATCACATTTTTTGGAGTACCTGTATGAATAAAGTTAGCTATAAAACTTATACATAGAAAATAACAACAAATTAAACATACAAATTTGGAAGAAGTAATTTTGTTTTCATGGTTAGCATGGACACTTTTATTTTCACCGAAAGGATTGATGTTTTGTTATCAATACGTTGGTCGAAAAATTTAAAAGTTAGAATTATTAAATAAAAGTAGAAGCAGTAACTGTGTAACTGTATGACAACTTAATAATCTATTCAGTTTGTGGCCTTAATTTAACTATTTAAAAACATAAAAATTAAAATCATCAAATCAAAGTAGAAGCACAAGGTCTGTTTTCATGGTTAGCATTGACAAATAAAGATATTGGTTCGTATTGATATGTAAAATCCATTCAGTTTTGTCCTTTATTTAATTATTTAAATACATAAAAGTTAGAATTATCAAATCAAAGTAGAAGCACCAAGTGTGTTTTCATAGTTAGCATTCGGAAAAACATGGATTTCTGCTAAATCAAAAAGTAGCCGGAAAATTATTGTGACACTGCTCTTAGGATGTACTACTTGAAATAACACAAAATGAAGCATTAGACGCGCAATTGCATTTATTTTGGCTAGAAGCAGAAAGCTTATATTTGCCTCGAGTACATAAATCAAAAGAAACTTGGCGCGTTATTAGAGTTTTGGTGCTATCAATTACTTATTATTTTATTAACTTTGAACCATCTGGCGTCGTAACCTTTAGATCAATCTGGCTGACCAACGAACTCAGCCTTAGCTTGGCCCTTCACTATGTGTGTGTCAAGTTTCATCTGCCTAGCATGATTTCTACTCGAGTTATCGTGGTGACAGACGGACGGACGGAGAGACATATAGGTTCTATAGGTCTAATGATTACTCACCAAGCTAGGCACATGAAACTTGGCACACGCTTAGAAAAGGGCAAAACTAAGGCTAAGTTCGTTGTTCAGTCAGATTGGTCCAATGGTTGCGACACCACAGGGCTCCAAGTTGAAAAAATAAGGGTGCTATTTAATAGCCTTTAAAAGAAATGAATTGGCCTTTAACATTTCTTCCAACCTTTAAAACAAATGAAATTAGCCTTTAAAGAAATAAATGACTAGCCTTTTAGGAAAT
>JAQFYB010007148.1:0-11172 GCA_034694085.1 Pogonognathellus longicornis
GTGACACATGGTGACAGAGGGGGGGGAGGGGGTCCAAAATTGGCAAAATTTTGGTTACGTGTTTTGTGCATGATCCCAAAGGCACAGAAAACCTACTTGGATTTGTTATGTACCTTTATTATTTTTCTTCTTAATGATTCTACCCAAAGCAGTTTGACAAAAAGTTGTTTTTCATTTAAAGTTTTTGTTTAGCTGCATTGATAGTGTAGTGTAAGTACACATTTACTATTTACCACAAGCAAATCAGCAACAAGTGTAATTTGATCAAACATAAACTTACAAAAATATACTTCCCGATAACAAAAATGGTATCAACGTCAATCCGATTGTTCTCAAGAGGGTATGTTGTGTACTAAATGGAGGCACATCAAAAATGAGACATCATTGTAATTTGTAATGCATGTAATGTAAGTTCCCACTTGAGAATATCGCAATAGAAAGTAATTCTGTAATTGTGAACCATAATTATCGATATCAAAGCAATATCAAAGCGATATCAAAGTGGTCAATTGATGTGTATTTAAGTCAACTTCAATTAGGTTGTTAAATGGCATTCACCCTACTGCTGCACACTGCACGCTACTACTAAATCTGAGAATAATTCTGAAACTTGAACAATGAGATTTGTTGCCCTGCTTTTGGCTTTGTGCCTTTTTGTAGCAAAATCGCTGGCCCAAAACGACCCGCATTTTGTAAACGGAAGAACATCACTTGTCCACTTATTTGAATGGAGATGGAATGACATTGCCGAAGAGTGCGAAAGATTCCTGGGTCCTTACGGCTACGGTGGTGTCCAAGTCTCTCCCCCAACTGAAAACGCAGTCATCACAAATCCAGCAAGACCATGGTGGGAAAGATATCAACCCGTTTCTTACAATTTAAACACACGATCTGGAAGTGAACAAGAATTTCAATCCATGGTAAATAATATTCATTTTTTCTGTAGTAAATAAAATTCTTTTTTGCTTTAGTAAATACACAAACCAATGAAATTTTGGTTTCAATTTCTTTACAAATTATTAGTATCGATATTGAATTTGTATTAGGTGAGTCGTTGCAACACTGCCGGAGTACGAATCTACATAGACGCTGTAATCAATCATATGACAGGAGGTATTGGTGCAGGAACTGGGACAGGAGGATGCAGTTTTAACAGTGATATCAAGCAATATGACTGTGTTCCTTATTCCAATCTTGACTTTAATGATCGTTCAACTTGCCCAAGTGCTTCAGGCACCATTGAAGACTACAGCAATCCTATTCAAGTGAGAAATCCTTGTTATAGGTATCTTAACTGCAAATGGTAATAAGAAGGTCATAAAATACTACTTGATTTTTTTAAACTTTGAGCAGGTCAGAAACTGTGAACTCGTTGGCCTTAAAGACTTGAACCAAGGAAATACTTATGTTCGCAGCAAAATTATCGAACTTCTCAATAAACTTATTGGATACGGAGTGGCTGGATTTAGGTAAATAATTTAAGCTTATATTTTTACAATTTTACTTACTAGTTAGTAGTTACTATAAAATATAAACTCGTGTAGTGAAGTATACATAAAAAACTTGAAGAGAATTTGCTAGATATGTATTTTAATTTTATTATTATTGCAGGATTGATGCTTCGAAGCACATGTGGCCTGGAGATATGAAAACCATGTTAGATAGTTTGAACAATTTACCAACATCTCAAGGGTTTCCATCCGGTGCAAGAGCTTTTGTCTTCCAAGAAGTTATTGATTTAGGTATTATTTCATTTTCATGGTCATAGATGCATCAGTAATTTTTCTGCCTGACCCACCTCCCCCAATAAAGGAAAATAAAACATTTAGATTAAGTACCTTATGTTCTAAACTCCATTTTAATTTTGTGTACAGGAAATGAGCCAATTACAGGGAGCGAGTATTTTGCAAATGGTCGCGTTACTGAATTTAAATACGGAGCGTTCTTGGGAGAAGCATTCAGAGGATATAACCAATTGAAGTACCTCATTAACTGGGGTAAGTCAATGGTGTGTATTAATTCTAAGAAATTGCTGATGTTTTTTATCACTTCGAAAACAAATTAAAAGATATACAATATATCGAATGAATTTTGTGTACCTGTATTGCATCCGTGAATTTGCAATTAATATAATGTTTGTGCATCTGATGTTATTTCTATTTAGGTGAAGGATGGGGAATGTATCCGGATGGAAGTGCTGTAGTATTTATTGACAATCATGACAACCAACGAGGTCATGGTGCTGGAGGGGCGAACATTCTTACTTTCCGTGTCTCCCGAATGTACAAAATGGCGGTCGCATTTATGTTAGCTCATCCTTATGGAGTGACAAGAGTCATGTCTTCTTATTTCTGGGAACAAAACTGGCAAGGAGGAGTAGATGTCAATGACTGGGTAAAAATATTATTTCATTTTTAGTTTCTCACAACATTATAATTCAATTAATAATTTAATGAAGGGGTATTAGTAGAGGATATATTATTCATGAAAAATACGACACTTAATTACAATTAGTATTTTTACATTTGACGAATCGATTTATTGTTTATTTTCCAATAGGTTGGTCCACCAAACACAAATGGTGTTATCAACCCAGTTCCCATCAACCCAGATTTGACTTGTGGAGGAGGATGGATTTGGTAAATTATTAAAGATATGCTTTGTATTTAAATTGAAGTTGTTAAAAAATGTTAAAGTTAAAATAATGTACATTTCAATTTTAATATTGTCATATTTTATTTTCTCAGCGAGCACAGATGGAGAGAGATTTACAACATGGTTGCTTTCAGAAACGTTGTTCAAGGTATGTATCTTGAAATCTCTACCTGTATTTTTACTATTATAGGTATTTATGTAGTTTGAAACAATTGGAAAATACTTATAGTTATTTTATTTGATATAAAGGAACTACCATCAATGACTTTTGGTCCAACGATAGTAACCAAATCGCTTTCTGCAGAGGTGACAAAGGATTCATTGTCATCAATAATGACAATTATTCTCTGTCAGCTAGTTTACAGGTAAATATTCTTTTCAGCACAATTTATTGTTACTTTCTAAAACATTTGATATTTTTTTAAACTATTTTCTTTGATTTAGACTTGTCTGCCAGCGGGTACTTACTGTGATGTTATATCTGGAAACAAAGAAGGTAGCACATGCTCTGGAATAAGCATTACAGTGGGCAATGATGGACGTGCCAATTTCAGCATTTCCGATGCTGCAGAAAATGCAATTGTTGCCATCCATGTGGGCGTAAGTATTTATTTATTTATTTATTTATTCGTATAACAATTTCCTCCAAAGAGGTTATTACATTGTTAAGTAGACATTCACATAATTACAATTCATATGTTCTCTCAAGTATTCTAATGCATTTGGTGCAAATTACATTAGGTACAAATAGTACAATTAATTCTTTCTGTTTTTTCTAGGCTAAATTGTAAATACAATTTTACTTGCGAAAAGAAAACTGCATGGGTTTTGAATAATTAATAAAAATTACTGCTGGTTCTAATAATAACTTGTTTATGTTTTGCAAATAAATTGATAATTATATTTTATAATAACAATTACGAAAAATCATTTATTATACATCTTTTATATATTATAAGGCAATTTACATATTTTTAAACTTCTATTATCTAATTAACGTCAAATGGCATAGTATGACAGAGTATCATATAGCATTCACAAGTAAGGCTTAATATTTTTTTTAACCTATTCTTGGAGCTCACGCTCAGCCTTGAATGCAATCTTTCGTGAAATTAACCGAGTATAGTGTTGAAATTAGCGTGACGTGAGATATCTTGTACACTCGTACGTCAAGAAATTAGTCAACCAGTTTTCATCTGAAGGTATTTTGTAGCTTGTTTTTCAGCCATAGCGAAGCAACGATGTTGTGCTTTAGGATGCGATGGTATTTTATTTATGTTTTCAGAGACTGTGGTAAAAAATAACATCAAAATAATAAATTGCTGCAATAAATTCGATTTTATTAATATCCAATACAATCCTATAGTTGACACATTATACAAATATACCAACAAATTTTATCATGGGCCTGAATGAAAATAGATGTTATACACAGGACTTTAGAAATAAATGTATCTTAACCACATAAAATATGGTATAAATACATTATTATCCAATCTGTTGTTGGCAGAATGACATGAATGACTTGGGTTAAACAACAACCAGGCGCGTAACAAGGGGGCGCACATGGTGCACGTGAACCCCAGATTGTATAATGTTTCAAAAATAGGGTTATTTTGCCTAAAAGTTTAAAAATTGGGAAAATGTTTCGAGCTAAAGGCGAAATCCCTGCATTTTATATGGTTTTGACCAAACTGACTCCATTGTAACGCGTTATTATAAACTCATATTCAAATTTTGCCCTCCCATACAATATCTGTATACAATAACCCTACTGTGCACCCCCAACATAAGATCCTGGTTACTCGCCTGACAACAACAGCATATTTTATAAAAGTAAGATTTTGGTAAATTTTAAACCTGCAAAGCATAATCAATGTGTTGTTGTAATGCATCTCTGCCTAGTGTGCATAGTATAATTTTGTGAATTGTATTCATTTCTTTCCTTGTCGCATCTAAATTCTGTGAATGGCAGTAGAAATAATTGTTATACTATGCGACAGTTTTTTATCCATTGCATTGTATTGAAAACACAGAATACGATGAATACATATTATATCATTTCATTTCCAAGTAAATGCTCATTATGTTAATACAAAGTATGAAATGTTTGTGAATTCCATGAATTTAAGTAAACGTTGAATAATATGATACACTTTACACTAATATAAGTCTCTAAAAAAGATGCAGATGTGTCTAGTATACTAAATCTACTAAGAATTGAGTGGTAGGTAGTTAGCAATTTTACCATGTAAATATTTTCAATATAAATAGATGGCCATGTTTTACATTAGATTCAAATTCACATCACACCAGGCACCTCGATAGAAGCCAATAAAACTTATTTAAAATAATAAATGTCCAGAAGAACAAAAAACAACAGAATTTCTTCCAAATTTTTATAAAATAAATTTTAAAAACTGTGAATTTTATACCACACAAAATGAAAATAATTTTTGAAATCGTTCTGTGTCTCGGTTTGGTAGTCGATTCTATTAAGAGTCAAAGCAGGCAAATCACAGTTGTTAACAGTTGCAGCCAGGACATTTGGGTGAATCCAATGACAAATGGAAACGGACCGTCACTCCCTGACGGCATTGTCCAGTTATCCAGTGGAAATACCCATGGTTTCAATATTCCCGATTCTGGTTGGGGAGGCAGATTTTGGCCTAAAATGGGGTGTGATGGAAACGGACAGAATTGTCAAGTGGGGCAATCGGTCTCACCGTGTGGACCCACAGGTTGTCAACCTCCAGCTGACACAAAGGTAGAATTCCATTTCCCTGCGGCTGGAGCCTCCGATGCTGTTTGGTACGACGTCAGTTTAGTGGATGGCTACAGTTTAGCAGCACAGATAGACCCAAGCACACAGGTAATCATTTTTTCAGGTAAACATTCATTTAAAATATTTGTCTCGGATTTATATTCAAGGCTGTATTGAAAAGGGGTGGCAAAGGGGAAAATTGCCCCTCTCAAGATTTTAAAACTTACAAGATCTCTTTCTGGCTTTTTTGGTCTAAATGCAGTTTTTTATCAAAAAAGTCATTTGCACCCCCAAAACTTAATCCTAGATACGGCAATGTATATATTCACCAATTAAACTTATCTGTTTTGATTAATATAGGATTCACAGTGTGTATCGACATCCTGTACCGTTTCTCTTAATGATTGTCCCACAAACGAGCAAAGTGTTGGAGACTTACGAGTGATACAGAATGGGCAAACTGTTCAGTGTTTAGCTCCATGTAAAAAATGGAACTACCCTTCCCCATACGGTATGGGTCAAAATGAACAACAAGAACCAGGGCTCCATTTATGCTGCCCCACACCTCCCATCTACCCGGATGATTGTCGCGCTGGTCCAGTGGTCAGTACTCAGTATGTCAATTTGATTCACAGGGAATGTCCGTCGGCCTATAGTTATGCGTATGATGATGAGGCGGGTCTTCACACTTGTCCCAGTTCCACCAGCTTTACAGTCACATTTTCTTGTCCTTAAAATTAAGCTGCATAGAAATGTACCGTCTAGAATTAAATGAAAATGTAATTCATGATTGTACAACATCAAGCATTTGCAGTTGGCGTGAAATAAAAAACCGACAATTAAGTGATATACATTTGCAATTGCATTATTAATATTCGATGTCACATTAACTGCCATACCATTGTACTATAAGAACTTTGAACTTGCCTGTCATACTCCAGTCCTTTACATAGTCAAGCATTGGTACTACTAATTTAATTAATCACAGGCTGGTTACCAAACTATAATTACAATTAATTTTAGTCTCATTGTTTGTTAAACTCATACTGGACAAAGGTATCTGTCATTCAGTGAGAGTACATTATATAGAAAATATGGAGTAAGGTTCCAATAAAATTTCGAAATATTTCAAAATACATACTTTCAAAATTATTAAAGCTCCAAATTACTGAAAATAGTAGCATAGTTTGGGGGATGAAAAGAGGACAACGTACACCCCCCAGAATGCTCAAAAATTAGGTTTTGCCATAAAAGTTCCAAAAATTTCGCGCTAGGTGCGATTTTGATGCATTTAAGTTTATTTTAACCTAATGAATAAGCGCCATTATGGACGAAATAGTATCCGAATTTTGTTCTCCCATTATTTAATTCTGTATACAAGCTTGCTGTGCACCCCCAGCTTATGATCCTGGGTACGCGCCTGATTTATAGCGCTATTAACTACATTAACTACTGCTTTTGGTTTGGTGCTAGCTAAATTCCTTCCTTTGATCATAATGTATGATACCTATTATGAAGAATGACAAAATAACGGAAAACATAAGTACCGGTATCGTAACGGTAACTGTGCACCAGAAAATATAAGTTAAATAATTAAAGGGGACTCTTTGTTCTTTTACACTAGATATATAGATTTGCCTAATATTTTGTACAATGCATATTGTAGGTACTTCGACGAATATCCTGAAATAGTTATTTAAAATTTTAATAATTACCTGATGTGCATAAATGTATATTATAACCTGTGGTATTGCTCAGAAGACCTAAGTTTTGGACAACCTACTTGCTTATAAACTCCTCCATTTACTTAATTTTGCTTTACAAAATTGGTCTAAATTGAACTCTTAGAGTTACGTTTCTATAATTAGGCCGTATTTACTGTTAGGTACTACTGATAAGCACAATATATAAAAACGTAACGTCTCTCTATAGCCCAGTTGTCTTTTCAATCATATTCGAAGTTTGTATTGAAGCTCAAACATCAAAGGAGATCCTCAAATTAAACATGACTAAGTTACTAACGACTTTAATTGTTTTTGGAAATGTGTTTTGCATGATCAGTTGCTCTAAACGCCAAGAGGATTCAGATCCGCTAGAAAACCTTTCCTCCGTTAATAATCTTGATAGAAATGGGGAGAAAAATGGCTGGGGATGGTCTTCTTCTCCAGCTCCTCAACCTTTACCAATCTGCTTAGATCCATCGGAAATTGTACTGGCCGATAATGTCAACCTCACTTTTGTAAGATGTTTTACAATTTTATTAAAATAATATTAAGGAATTTTAAGGAAAAACAATATATTACCAGATTACCACCAGATAAGTGTGAATATTTATTTACTTTTGTAAATTGAAAGATATATTAAGAGAATTTATTAATTTCTTTTTTATTCAGTTTGAAACTACTCGACTGTATTACGTCAGTGCCAAAACGGATTTCGGTTACCGTAGATTTGGCGAAATGTTTTTAGGGCGCCCTGCCACAGACGCAGAGCTCGACACAATGTGTGTAACCAAGTTTTTCGGCAATATTTTCTTCGAGCCAGGACCAGTCGTCAATTCTGGTTTGGGGGTACAATTCACAGAAATATGTGGACCGGTGGATGCGAATCCTGCTGTTTTAAATTGTGTCATGGATTTGGATCAACTTTCTTATGACGGAAACTTAGGAGTCAACCCAACAATAAGACCAAGTAAAAATAAACTTAACTCACTTTACAATTTTAGTCTCGCTCTAATGAATTTAGGCCAAATACCAAGTGAACATTTTACAGTAGATAATCAATCAAACATGGTACAAATTATTTTAAAGTTTGTACGATGCAAAAAATGTGGTAGTTTTTAAGGGAATATGAATACCCAAGTAGTTTTTGTTTAGGTTTGTAAATCTTTTTTAATATTTATATCTTTTTATTTTATTAGGGCAGCAGACATTTTACCTGTTGAAAACTGACAGTAGGACGTATGCAATTTCTTACATTTGCATCGATGGAGTGGCAGATTATCAAATCAAAACAATGAATCGTTTTTTAACTCCAGAGCAGATGGTAATTTTAAAGGAAACAGTGGCCAAATATGGGTTCGATCCGAATGAAATCAAATATTCTCCCTGTGCTTTTCCTGGATACCACCGTCCTTACCCGAATCCTTTCCAAAATTATCCAAACCCTCCAGGACAAGTGCATGGATGGTCTCGCCGCACAAAGAACGAAAATCATCCAAACTGATTGCCAAAAAACCAACAATGTTCTACAATTATTTATTGTTTAAAAATAGATGGTTAAGCTAATTAGCTATAACTTATGTTTATATTAAGGCTACAAGATGTATTGTATTCTGTTTCATTCATTTTTAATATTTTTAAGTTTTCTAATGACAGTTTAAATTACAAAATAAAATAGGCAAAGCAACCGTTCCACTCAGGTCATATGTTTGGTAGGGGGTGGGAACTAGAGCATATATTATTATTTTGAATTTTGGGAGAGACATAATTTTATATTATTTATAGTACAAAAATTTAGGGGCCCCCTAAGCCCTCTCCCTACTCTCTAGATACAATGTAATGTGAGTTTTAAGTTATTATATTATTATTGTGCATTAAATTTCATCTCATGAATTGGGCAAATAAATGCGCCAAAAACACATTGTACAATAATGAAATTTTTATTGAAATCGCCATACTTTTAAAACTTTAAAAAATAAACATCCAAATCTGTTAATATCAGTGATTTGTCTTATAAGCGCGCCAGCGCTGTAGCGCGAAAGAATGCGAGAAACACAATTCGACGAATTCAATTTAAATACAAATACCACTTAAGGTTATATTTTACCACAAAATGCAAAAATATAGTAGAATTTTTCGCTCTACGCGCGAATTTGATATAATATTACAATGTTTTTGACCCAAAAGGCGGTTCTTGCATTGGGGCCCCCAATTTATAGTTACGCCAGTGCCCCGTCCCTTTTTAAAACCAGCACAGTCGCATGAATAAAACATTTTCAATAACTTACATATAAATAAGTTAAACATGCAATATAGCTCTATAAGTACTTGCATGTGATGTTGACCCTTTGTTCTTGTATATAGGAGTTTTATACATTTATGCGCTCTTGAATTGTATAGGTACAATCGCTGTTTTAAAAATCATCGTAAATAGGGGCGTATCCAGGTCACACATGGGGGGGGGGTTGAGCAAACCTTTAATATATAAGTCATTTATTGGCGCGTAGGGCGAAAAAATTTAGCAAATTTTGCTTACATTTAAGCAAATTTATGTCAAAATCAATGGAAATTGAAACAAAATTACGCGTAAAGAGAAAAAATTTAGCAAATTTTATCCAAAATTGCGCAAATTTGGGTCAAAAGCAATTGAAATTACAAAAAATTGCTCCTAGAGCGAAAAATTAATTTAGCCAAAAATTTAGCAAATTTCGCCCAAAATTGCTCAAATTTAGATTAAAATAAATGGAAGCTGCAACAATATCGAGCGTAGCGCGAGATTTTTTGCATTTTTATGGCAAAAATAACTTTTTAAAATAAATATCTTTTTTGGTATTTTGGGAGAAACCTGTTTTTATCTAGTGTATAGTCCAAAATTTTGGGGGGCCCTAAATGCGCCACTGGTAAATAGTAATGCTAAATGTACAATATTAAAACAAAACAATATTAAAAACTACACATTTTCAAGTTGCTTTTGTTAGAATGCAATTAAAAGTTAAAAAATAAATTGACAAAGCTATTAAACCATTTGAGAATTTTAGTTCATTGACATGAATGAGTTTTGAAGACAATAATTTAATTAGTTCGTAGAAAAATACTTCCGCATTTTTCTATGCAACTCTTCAATTTCTTTGATAATAATTTGACTGCCAAAGCCATTGATTTTCTCTACATTTCGTGTATTCTGTAGATTTTAAATCCACAGGCACACAAAATGAAATTACATTCTTGTATTTTTCTTTCCTTAATTTTATATTTATCAGCCGATGCTCGTAGTCACAGTTCTAAGAAAAGTCAGCGGAAAGTTGTATCGCCTATATTATTAGGAAATCCTCATTTAATCCTGGTGGAAAATGCGGCCCAGCAGTTAGAGGAGTCCAGCTTGCAAGACGACGCGCAATTAAATCAAGTAATAGAAAAAGGAAAAACTATTTACAGACACCCACCCACAGAAAAAAATGGTGCAGTTGTTTTTACGAGAATGGCAGATGACTCTAAAAAGGACGTCATTGTTCTTGACGAAGAAGATCATCTAAGGCGAAGTCGCAAAAAAAGAACATACATTGTACTTCGCAGAGTTTCTAATTCAAAAAAATATTATGTCTTCATTGCTTACTTACGGTAATATTAACAATTACGGGCAAAAAAAATTATGACATCCAAATTAATTTAATTAATTTATATTTTTAATTGATGTATTGTGTGTGTTGTGTTACATTTCAATTAATCCCGATTACAAATCAACATAAGTAATTATAAAATAATTAAATTATAGGAATTTTAGAATTTATTTTTACCTTAATAAATATCCTTCCAATCTTACTACTAGAATTAAGGAAATCAAAGATTTAGGGCCTCATAAAATATTTTTTTGAAAAAAAAGTAACTACTATTTTATTAATTATTGGGCCTCACTGTACATCTGTACTTAAACACCTCGGATTTACGTGTTTGACTAATTTAAGGCGATGTGTTTCAGTTGGTATTTTTCCCGGGCTGGAGTTTGAATTCGTGGGTTCAATCATAAATTTAATT
>JAQFYB010007149.1:0-11169 GCA_034694085.1 Pogonognathellus longicornis
CCACTTTCTGATGGAGCTTGCGGCTATTTTAGCGGGCGGTGCACTGCATGTGCTATACAAATGCGCCAATATTCAACACACTCGGATTCGCTTACCGCTACACGTCCTTCCAATGTTTTGGGTGCTGTCGGATATACGCATCCATCAGGCGAGTCCAGTGAAAATTCGTACGAATTTTGCAGTTTTTGCTCGGAAATTTTGAATATGGGACAAGATGGCAATGGAATTAAATTGAAAAATTGCTGCCATACTTACTGCCGGTATATTTATTTTGCTAAAATTATCTCAGTCAAATTAAGTAGCGTCCGGCAAATCGCATGTGTTCAAAAAGACTAAAAACTTTGTCGTAGTCAATTTTGTTTTCAATTAATGCAATATTACATATTATTATTTACTCAATAATTGTCAAATATTATTGAATCAAAGTAATCAAAAATACTCTCCTCACTTAGGAATTGCCTAGCTCAGCACATCCGTCAAAGAAACGATTACCAACTGAAATGCCCCGGATTTTATAATAGCTCGGCCAACAAAATTCCATGTTCAGGGTATTTGATTTTGGCTGAAATAACTGAAGTAAGTCTTAAAAAGATAATTAATGTTCATTCATTTATTCACACATGATGGGTAGAGTATAAATTATTTTTCTTTTAAACAATGTAGGTACTGTCATCCAAAGATTTTCAAGATTATTGTGAAATAGCAGGTCATAGTGATAGTGCTTTACAGTTTTATGCTACTAGTAAAACCAGACAAATATCTACAAAGGAAATGGTAAAAGTATTCTAAATTTTGTTTGAATTAATCATCAATTCAATATAATGCAATATAATTCAATATAATGTTAACTAATACACAAAATATAAACTATATTTAATTATTGCTCAAATCAAGAATTTGCATCCAAGAGGCTTTACAGAAACTCATCAGTCAGATTTTGATTCTTCTGTGTTTAACCTTCCCACTGTAAAGGAAGACGAACAACTAGATATCAAATTAAGCGACAAACAAGAACAATGTCATTTCTGTAAAATGATGTTGAACCCATTTGACGGAATCGTGCTTCAGACTTGCTTTCATGTTTATTGCAGGCGAGTTTTTTCATGAATTGTTTTTAATTATGTTGAATCAGATATTATAATATTATATAATCATTCAACCGACGAGATTTAAAATCTGTGTATTTCTCATTCAGAGACTGTTTACTCTCAAAAATACAAGATTCAAATGGCTCATCTGTTAATTGCGCAATTGAAAACGTAACTATGTGTGCTGGCTATCTTCTAGAAAGAGAAATTAAATCAGTAAGTTGTTTTATATAGTATTTTATTTGAGCAGTTAACTATAACGTAACTTAATTATACTTGTTAACTTGCAATATCCTTTAGATTCGTTATTTTGAAATTGTCAAATATTTTCAGTAGTTTAATTAATTTCATATAAGGATACATTTTTTCATAGGTATGTATTTGCATTAATTCAAATACATTTTTATTCAGCTTTTGCTCACCATGTATTGAAAAAGCGAAATGCAATATTACAAACATTATTCAAAAAACTGTATTAATAAAAGTTTCAGAAGTGAAAAGTGTAATAATTGGGTATATTATACCTTGTTGATCAAGATCGTCAAGAAGAACACTTTCATTTGCTCGCTTATAGAATTTTAAAATTGTTAGTACCTACACCTGAATTGTTTTGTTAGAAATAATTTTTACTATTATTTTCAATTTTTAGTTGACTACACCTGCTATGTACTCGGATTATTTGAAGAAATCTTCCCAAGCAGCACTAAAAGGAATACCGTTTTCTTCCTGCAACAATGATGGATGCTCTGCAAAGTTTGAACTAGACAAAGAAAATCAGAGAAAGTCTTTTTTCTGTCCCGTTTGTCAATCCATCAATTGTATTCAATGCGAGGTACTGTCAAATCTCATCCACACTAATTTATAATTCAATTCAATTTAGTTTAAAGAACGAAAAACTCCTATTAAGGTTTTTACTTGTATTCAATAGGATTCTGAAATTAGTTTCTTGATTAAATCTTGTTTTTGTTTCCATTTAGGCTGTTCATGATGGGCTGACGTGCCAACAATACACAAAGATTGTTTCCAACGCTCAAAACGCACACATTGAAATAAATAGTGAAATGTTTAAAGAAATGATGGATTCAGAAAGAAAAGATGGTTTTGATTACCTTAGCGGTACAATCGCGAAATTCATGTCACCGGACGCTTCGAGACAAAGCATTAAAAACATTAGTTATACTGACGCATTGCAAATGATGGAGTTTCTCAGTGTTATCCCAACGTCCAAACAATTTGAATGCTTGATTTGTGCCAACGAAGAAGTATCGAGCGGTGTAATCTTGAAGGAATGTCTTCATATGTTTTGCAGGTAGAATGAATAAAACCATGTATTTTAACATTTTAATATATCAGTTCAACTCAAGTTTGGAAAGAAGATTTTATTTCAAAACTGCATTGCAGGGACTGCATTGAAAACTTTGTGCAACATTCAAAAGATCCAGAAATACAATGCCCTTTGGATACTTGTGATGCTATTATATCTTCTCGAGAAATCCGGGAGGTAAGTACCTATCTTATAATTTAATATTTCCATATTTTTATTTTTTATATGATTAAGAATTATATTTTATATACTTGTTTATAAAATGTGAGCAATTGCTAACCTACCAAATAAACACGAAACATGCATGATTTTATTTGAATGAAAGTGTTTGTCTAAAAAACCTTGCTTTTTAAAACCCACATTTGATATTTTATTAGCTTTCAAAGCAAGGTCTTTCTTTCGTTTCTTAAATTTAATTGGCTAGTAATGATTGAATGAACTCCTTCCAATATGTATATTAAATAAATGCTCTGATTTTATTAAAACTTTACTACGTAAGGGTTAAATAATATTTTAATTGTTGCAATTCTTTTTACACATTACAGATTGTGAATCCAGAATTATACGAAATATTTTTGAATCGTTCTGTAACACTTGCAGAAAAAATGATTCCGAATTCGTTTCATTGTATGACGAAAGACTGTACTGGTTGGTGTGTTATCGAAGGTGCCGCCAACTATTTTTCATGTCCCGTTTGTGAAAGAGGAAACTGTTTACAATGCAAAGATTTTCACGAGAACATGACATGCAAAGAGTTTCAAGACAAAATCGCAGACGATAAGAATCGAGTTATTCAGCGAGAAATTGAATTACAAAGTGAGCGGGAGGTTGAGGTTAGTGGCTACAAAGTTTAAGGCAATTGAATTGAATTCATTTCAGTTTTTTAGATTGATAATGACATACGACTCTAGGCATGCATATTTTAAGTGGTATGTCTTATTAACAATATGTTAATCGAATTTTTGCAGAGCATGGTTCAAAATCGAACTTTCAATAGATGCCCACGTTGCCGATTTGTCTGCGAAAAAATCAGTGGGTGTAATCATGTTACTTGTGGATCGTGTAAATTTGCCTTTAACTGGCAGCCTTAATATTTTCTATAAGATTGCAACTCTATGCGCGTCAACACAGATAAATAGTTAAATATTGAATCAATCGAATTTTTGTACTGACTTTATGTTCCTTGTATAAGAGCAATTGTATGTAAAATATAGTGCCACATTGCATTATTGATAAAGATTGCCAAGATTTGCAGGTATCCGTCATTTATAATGTAAATAAAATTGGTTTAAGAATATCAATTTAGGTATGTATGTTTTGTAATAATTTTTGTATTTAATTGTACATAAAGCAACTGGCTATAATTAATATAATATAAGTATAGTAGATGCCTGCTAAGCAGGGCTAGGATAATGTTCTCTTTTCAAAACGCCATGGCTGCTGGCTAGTGGCAGTGGCATAATTGGTAAATACTGGTATATTAGACATGGCTTAATCTTAATCGGACACCTTCTCCTCCTTTATTATTTTATTATTATCGCTAGAAAAATATAATAATAGCATAGCCGATCAACCACACAATTGAGTTTGTTTCAATTGGTTGTAAAAATGCAATGTTGAAAATATTTTAACGTTTTTTCCAGAAAACTATTGTGCGTTTTTGTTATAAAATATGACTAAATGTCGCCTATTGGCCTATTGCATTTCTAACTTTATACCAGTAATTACCAGAGAAAATGTCTTTTATGCCAGCCTTTGGCAAGTGGCTATGTCAACTCTGCTACTAAAACTTTTTTCTCTTGTTCCATTTGACGCTATGAATAATGAATTACTTTTGGGTTGTACCTACTTAGATTACAGAATAAACATATTGATTTGTAAAAAATTTGATATTTTACTTTTCACTTAGGTATGTCCATTTTAAATGCATTCAATTGTCTTATGATAGAGAGAAACTACCAATATAAATATGTGGGTTACAAACTGCACTTGTCAAATAGGTACCGTAAATTAACAGACGCTGGCGTCTCGTTCCACTGACATGACAGCGACAACTTCCAATGAACTAATAGTAGCTATGTGTTATTATATAAATGTATTATCTGTATGCCTATTCGGTTTTTAATATTTAATTAAGCTAACATCACAACTGTCAATCCATCCAAATTAATTAACTTCGTGCTCAATTTCCCAATGTTTGACAGCCAGTTTGTAATGTTTAATCAATTAAATAACTTTCAGATAAGAAGGTAGAAGGTACTGAATCAATGAAATTTATCCTATGCAAGACAACGGATAGATAAAGAAACAATAAATATTAAAGATATTGATCATTTTGCCCTTTTCACAAAGCCTACATGTACATGGCTGTTAATTGGCATGTGACAATTAGAGGATAAAAGCTGTCATTTGTGAACTAGCGACGATACTTGTAGAATCGTAGTCTTTTCCGCGACGCACAGAAACAAATCAATGCGAGTAGTACACTCAGTGGATCCAGCACTAGCAGATCTAGCACTATGGGTTCCATAGGGCCAAATCCCCTCCTCGAAATCTGAATTTACACTAGATAAAAATCCGTAAACCCCAAAAAGAGGTTATTTTACCATAAAAGTGCAGCTAAAAAATGGGCGAAAAATTAATTAATTTCGTTAAAAGGATAATTTTTTGCGCTGCGTGCGATTTCTGCCTTATTTGCACTCCATATTTGCTTTTTTCCTTCCCGAAATCCATTTTTGTAAATATGGCCTTGCAAGAAAAATCTATCAATTATTCGATGTGATTAGCAGTGTGAACGAAACAACCCCCTATGAAAACTCCTAGATCCGCCACTGAGCACACTATAATGATTTGGGTAAACAAACATATATATTGTAATTTTATATAATAGAAATGGAACCCATTTCGATATAGTGAAGTATATAGGCATTCTCCTTTTCCTCTTAAACCTAATCTTAATTAACAATTTAATCTAACGTCTAAGTAGCTCATTCCAGGAAATTTACATGCGTTTGTTTGTGTCTTGGATGAAATAGTTAAAAAAATTTATCTGATGAATCCAAGCAATGAATTATTAAACAAATAATCGATGAACGAGACAAGTTCCCATTTAGTGGCGTAACTACCACAGGGGCAAACGCTGAACCTGTGCGGCAGGGTCTTCTAGGGGCGACAACTCCAGGAAAAGTTATTAATATTGAATATTCCAACAAATAAATATTGGTGAGGGTGGGTATAAATTTAAATTTCCATTTCATAAAAATATTTTATTAACGTTTGGAAATATGTAAATCGCATGTAAACTCATTAAGCGTACCTACTGTATAATACACTATAAGGGTCTTAATGCATTAAGAATGTCAAATACAACTTCATAAAACGTTTTATAAATGTAGAAAAATATGTAAATCTAGTAGGATTTGTAAAATATTTTCCAGATTATGGACTATTTGTTATTGTTTTACACGCTACCTGTTACCGTTGGTTTTTGAAACAGCTTCTTCAAAACTAACACATTTCTAAGTAATCGAATGAGTCAAAGCTGATTATTATTTGCCTATACTACATATAGAAAAAATGGAACAAATGCACTGATGAGAGGATCATCAGAAATTTTTGGTAATTGTTAGTTAATAAAATTTAGACTCAAGTGATCAGTGGCTTATTTGGATACGCTTAGAGGGCTGAAGTCACTTCAAACTTTTTTGCGATAGATAAAATTATTTGCTCGAAATGCCAAAAAGCAATTATGTGGCAATGAAAACAATACACCTTCAATTGAAGCTTACAATGACTGTAGTGTCACAAAATATTTTTAATTAATTGGCCTTTCTTTTTGGTTTAGTGGAAAATGTCGCATACCCAATTAGGCAATAAGTTCGTTGAACGATTTGTCTTGTTGTCTAGTTATTAAAGGCATGACAATGAGACACAAGGGATTTGACAAACTGATTGCGCTTTTTAATCAAATGTAGGATATATCCTTGTGTTTCATTTTATTACAGGTATACAGGTTTACTTTATTTGCAGGTATACTCAATTAACTCAATACTTGAAAATAAGAAAATGTAAGCGTATGCTTCTGTATCAATGTGACAAAAACTCATGTATACTTAATCACATACATACATACACAGATACACATGATTTTAGCTCTTCTTATCTTTAAATCGGGTAAAATGAACGTTTATGTCTTATTGTTGACAATAATAAGACGTAAACGTTTTTGGTATAATCTCTAATAGGAAACCCACGACTTCATCAAATGAAGAATTAGATACTTTCCCTAGATTTGTTTCATCGCTCAAAGTTGGTACTAATAGCATATTTAGTTAATCGTCACCATTTTTCGTATTTTGTCACAGTCCGAGCATGAGATTCGTAAATACATATATAATCAAATTGAGGAGTTTCATTATCATAGGTGCAATTAAAATGTCGTTTGCTTTCGACATTTCCTCCATTCTGTCCAAAATAATACTGAATACACAGCCAACATTGGAAAGATGCGATTTATACTTCGTTCGAGACTTTTCAAGAGAAAATATTGTGGTTACTGACACTGCAATGAGTAATCTCTTAGTGTCTTTACACCACGACTATTATTTTCTTAACATAAACGACGCTCCTTTGAATTTCACCTACGTGGGAATTAATAGCGGCCTTCCGACAAAAAGTAAAATCATGACAAATAGTCATAGAGATCATTGTTCTCTCGTTATTTTTGATTTGCAAAAAAATACATTCAGTCTATCAGTGCAAACAAAGTTCGTAGACATCTTTACAAAACATTTGGTTGGATGTACAAAGCAAGACGAAGACTACTACATATTTCTTACACCACACAGCAAAAATATAGTACAGGTGACATTGTAAAACACTCATACATTAATTTTTGTGGTAGTGTATAGTTATTTCACGGCTTTATAAACCTTTTCAGCAATGAAACATTTTAAATAATATTTTTCTTAATTTTCGTTGACCCACTTATGTATCTTGATTCAATTCAGGGTGTTATTTTTTATATTGTAATACTTTAAACAATACCGTTAAGGTATATAATATTCTTGCAGTCACAGCAGATTTTCTTAGGAAGAGTAAATAGGTACCTTATATATTTTCTCATCTAGTTGTTCAAAAAGTAAAGGTAGATTTCCTTACTTCGGGTTTTACTACTAAGGTTTTTCATTATTCCTTAATAAAAGAATATTTCTTAATAATTTCTTAAATAGTGCCATAAAACCTGCAAAAATACAATTGCACTGGTATATTTAATATAAAAATAAGTATAACACTGTATCAACACGTAGTTTTAATGTTTGCAGAAAATTTTGACTTCATACGTCACAACTGACATGAACAACAAACTCGCAATTGTTAAGAAAAACTCAAATATTGGATATTACGGTATTTCGATCCAAACCGTGTGTTTCTATTGTGATCATGGGAATCCGACTATCATAAACTTACCTTGTGTCGAAATCCTGTCAGGCTCTGAGAACAATCCTATTAACATTCATCGCATATTTCCATATTTCATGAAAAATGGTAACGGACACTTACTTCGACTCTCTTTAGCAATAACTGCTGTATTTCTTGTGGAAGTGGATTTTAACAAAAAAGAAAAAATCTGGAGAATGACAAGAGGACCCACAAAACCAGTCATGGAATCTATTGCTGCACATTTAAACTACACCTATGAAGTTTTTCCTTCACCCAAGGGAACATCAGGTGTACAATCGCCGAATGGAAGCTGGACAGGATCTGTTCAAGATGTACTGGAAGGAAAAGCAGATATTGGAATGATTGGCACAAACCTTGAAAGGTTCAGAACATTAACAGCGTCAAGTTCATATCTGGATATGAATATAGTGTTTGTCACTCCAAGACCCCGTCACAGCTACACGTGGAAGTCAATATATTTGCCCTTTAATCCGTCATTGTGGTTTTGCATTTGTTTTACAATTATTATGATTTTGTCTGTATTTGCATTAATTTCCAAAATTAAGAACAGTAACCTGAAAGAAAATTTGTTTACCAAACACATGTTTTCAAATGTAATATTTTCATTTGTCGAACAAAGCATGAGTGGGATTCCTATGAATTTACCTGGAAAAATCCTTTGTATTGTTTTGTTATTTGGCGGAGTTATTCTTTCAACATTGTACAGATCAAAGTTAATTGGAATTATGACCAAACCCACTTTAGAGACATTACCAACAACATTTTCAGAGTTGTCCTCCTCTACACATGTTACATGGGGAATGGAAAAATCGATGGTCGGAGGAGTGTCAGTGTCCACATTCAAAAATGGCGGAAAAACGTTGCAAAATATTTATTACAAAAGACAATTGATTGGGCGGGAAAAGGAATGCTACGAACAAGTTTTAAAATCTCCTTTTGCATGTATTGCATTTTCGCGGAATGCATATTCCTTTCTAACTGCCAATTTCAGCAGTTCTTACCAGGAAAGTGCTCCAATGGTTGTTTCACAAGATACAACAAGTTTGATACTCGTAACTTTTATGATGAAACCGCGAAGAGCATTTGCTAAGACACTCAGTTCAGTCATTAATTCACAAAAGGTGTCAGGAATTCTCCTCAAATGGCAGCACGATGACGATAATTATCTTAGAAATTTGCATTTTGAAAAGCGAAAGAAAGAAAAAGGCATAAATGAACTAAGCAGAACAAGGAGAGATAGTGACAAAGGTCCAACTCGACTTGTAATTCAAAATTTAAGCGGGCCTTTTTATTTACTTGTAATGGGAAATATTTGCTCACTGATTAGTTTTTTAGGTGAATGGATGGTCAATCATATAATTTTACCATGGCAGAAAAAACCAGTATTTTAGGGAAGAACAATTCCTTAACCAAATTTGAATAAGCTTAGCATCGACGTTGACAATCAGTAGTAGACTAGTAGTGTCACGCTGTCACAGTGCCAGTACGCAATAATAAAGCGTTCGGATAATTTGATTTCTAGAGAAGCCCGAATTATATTTAATTGTATTTATTATGTAGCTTATCCATTCTCTTATTGATGTTCTATAAATGTCGTTGTCATAAATAATGTAAAGTTTGATTTATTTGTTCATTTTAATAGTTAGGCATGGAATAGCCTGCTCATGGCAACTGGCAAGCCGACTACTTCTCAGTTCACCAAACCGCGTTGTAATCCCAAGCCGCCGAACCACTGCACTGTAAAATTATCAGAATCCGTTGTATCTATGCTATTATATACCTATATCTACCTGCCGGGAGAATCAGTGGCTTATAATGGTAAAGTTTCGCTTTACAGTGCTGCTGGGGAATCAATGTCGAATCTCAGCAGTTCGTACTTTTCTCCTTACTAAGCTTTAAGTAATGTCTATGTACTGTATAGGTATCTCTAGGGTACATAAGGTATGTTTGTACTATGAATTGGAGATGTGACGATTCCTCGTTATTAACATATTCCCAGGAAATTAATATCCTCTCTTATCAGTGCCTGGGGACAGAGTTGGTATGCAATGGCATGGTAGACCATAGGAGTAGGTCAAAAACCCGGACTAATAGGGCCGCGTAGGCCTATAAAACCTATAGTTATACGGTTGAACTGTCCGCCACGTTAAACAGACAATTGTCTAAGCAAAATAGGCACTACCTATATAAAGATGGGGCAGACAGACTGGTATTCTGATTGCGATCCTGTATACCGTCTATAAACAAGTGTTTTTATATCTACAATCTACCTGCCTTGGTTAATGCCGGCCTTTGGCAAGTGGCTATGCCAACCCTGCTACTAAAACTTTGGTAGCCAGTTCCGCATTTAGTAGACTTTATGCTATGAATAATGAATTACCTTTGTGTTGTACTTAAATTACCGAATAAATAGATTGATTTGTAAACATTTTGATATTTTACTTTTCTCTTTTGTCCATTTTAAATGCATTCAATTGCCTTATGATAGAGAGAAATTACCAATAGAAATTTTTTTGTTTCAAACTGCACTTGTAAAATACTCTAACAACAGTAGCTGGCATCTCCTTCCACTTACACCGGCTCCAATGTACTAATTGTAGCTTTATTATAATATATATGTATTATATGTATGCCTATCCGGTTTTTAATATTTCAACTAACATCACAACTGTCAATCCGTCAAAATTAACTGCGTGTTCAATTTCCCAATGTTTGACAGGCAAGTCTATAATGTTTGATCAATTAAATAATTTTTAGATACGAAGGTGAACCGTATTGAATCTATGAAATATATCCTACGCTTGTCAAAGGGTAGATAAAGAAACAAGGAATATTAAAGATATTGATCATTTTGCCCTTAGCACAAAACCTACATACACATGGCTATTAATTGACATGTGACAATTAAAGAACAAAAGCTGTCATTTGTGAACTAGCGACGATACTTGTAGAATCGGAGTATTTTCCATGACGCACAGACACAAATGAATGCGAGCACACTCATCCTGATGTATTTCACTTTTATCCAGCTACCTATATATTTTATTATTATTATTTTAATCCCCGTAAAAGTAAATTCACTAAAACCCCGATATATCTGAAAGTACTAAAATGAAACATTGTAGAAAATAAACAGCGATTATTTGCATGAGCTCGCTCTCGTGACACACAACAACGACGATCCTCTTCGATAGCTCAGACTCAAATCTGATTACACAAAAAAATGTCTTTTTTCTAACTTTACTTCACGAAGGACCAGCCGCTTTAACGTGCGACAACGTATCAGTTCTAGCA
>JAQFYB010007150.1:0-11169 GCA_034694085.1 Pogonognathellus longicornis
AGGACTAAAAGTCGTTTTTGAAGAAAATGTAAAAGCTTGACATAATCTATGCATTGTCCTCTATTATTGTACGTAAACTGCAACTTTAGAGAGGCTAAATTATGCCTTTAGCATGCAAAAGTGTGTTTTGGCGCGAATCTAAAGTGCCAATATTTACGTTTTTGAAATTTCATTCACAGCAATTCAAAAAAAAATGAAAAACTCTATATTGCTGATTTAGAACCAGCAAAATCTCTAGTTTTTTTAGTGTTAGTTATGTGGCAATCCTAGAAAATTTTGACCGCCCTTATAGAATTCTAATGGAATCCACTCATAGATATTTCAACGTGTTTTACAAATACTAATTTTTTTAGTGTTTATCAAAATATTTAAATAAATGGAAGCACGAGTAGGGTAGGCATTAAATAACATGCACTATAAACCGATTTCCAAATAATTACCCATGTGTTGTTAGTTAAGAGTTTTCCAGTATCTGGATCCACAACCAGTTTCTCTGTTGTGTAAAGCCCTTGCCCAAAAATGTTTCCTCCTTCAATTTGACCAATATCCACTCCAGGACTCAAACTTTTTCCAGCATCTTCGATTATATCTGTACGGACAACCTGTAAATTAAAAGTTATCTCATAACATCAATGTTATCGATATTTCCCCCATTTCTAATAATATGCAATTTTTCTGATTGACTATGTACCTTGTATTCACCCGTCAGTATATCAACTTCCACTTCTGTAAGATTTACTACCCAAACACTGTAGGGCTTCAATACATCCTCTGCAGTATGCCTTTTGTAAAAGTAGACAAAGTAGTCATAATATATTATTCTGTATTGTATAATAATATTGATTGATTTTTTCTAGATTGATTGGTTATTATTGCTCATGTCATGTCAGCATTCAAAACAATATTATTTGTACCTACCTATATATTTTTACATAGTTAATTAATATGTCAATTTTTCATAAGAAACAAATATTAGAGTAACACAAAATATGTATTTGTGTTACGTAATATATTAATATAAATTAATTAATTGAAAGTCCTGATTTGATTAAGGGAATATTTATATACACGAACAAATAATATGTATTATAATCGTACATGTATGATGCGTTGAGGTTGACATTTCTTTTGTAGCATTCTTCCACAAGATTTTCCCAAGTTAGATTGTTAGGATCAAGTTTTTCTTTCACAGGTTTCATTCTTTCCACAAGAATTAAAGCCGCCATCCTGGCTACCTATTATAAATAACACGGAATAAAATGTGTAAATATTATATTATTTTTACATATAAAATATGTTTAAAATAGGCTCTTTAATATTAAAACATTTATAATTTCGTTTTGAAAATTGAATGAAATATGAATTTTCATTACATCACCGCAGAGCTCACTAGCTATAGAACCTCCACTAACAAATGAATTTGCTGAAACAAAATTATTTGTCGGCTTGATTTGGATTTTATCCAGAGGCACATTCAAGAAATGAGACACAATTTGAGCAACCTATGTTATCATGAATAATAAAAATAATAAATACTAATCATATGAGAAATGAAAATATTAATTCAATAGGTTCCTATATATTTTTAAAGTGCAATACAAATGGTATGTTATACACGTAGATACCTTTGTGTTGATACCTTGCCCCATTTCAATTCCTCCATGGGAAACTGCAACTGTTCCGTCAGTATGATAAATTACAATTTGCACGGGGAATTTGGAGGCGGAAAATCCAATAGCATATCTTACAGGAACTAAAGCCATCCCACGTTTCTTCCATCGATTTTCCTACAAAATAGCAATAAACATTCCGTAATACATAATACATAATTAAATTACCACTTTATAATACTATACGATTTGTTTAAGCAATAAAAACAGTGTATAGAATTTTTTACGCTATTAAACTTTTCAATGAAAGCTTTTCTCTGTTCATAATTTCCAGAAGTTTTAATTTCGTCTATCATCATCGGAATTAGGTTTTCATCTTCTAAAGGCTCTCCAGAGGGAATTATCGGATCCCCAATTTTCAGGTAATTAGCTTCTCTCACCTCCAGAGGGTCCTTTCCCAGTTCTTTAGCAACATGTTCCATAATCGTCTCAATCAATAAAGCTGCCGCGGGACTTCCTATAATAGCGAGGATAAATTTTTAACAATTTTAAAGTCAGTTTTCAAACGCCTAACCATAATCTAATGGCAAAGAATTTTAGAACTTTTCGTTAGGTATTTACAAAGAATGAATACCTGGGGCTCTTACTGCTGTATGGGAGGTTGTATTTGTTGGAATAGAGAAAGGCTTGATTTCCCATCCGACTGCAGCATATGGACCTTGTAAATGCAGAGCAGCAAACATAGGGATGGGGTCGTTGAGTGCAAAGCCAACATCACCAAAAATGTCAGCATCTAATTTGCATATTTTTCCAGCATCATCAAATCCTACCTGTTTTTTCATACATTAAGCCACAATTAGCAAGTCCAAATAAAAGTATTATTGTATAACTATTTTTATTCTTAAAATGGTCTAAGCATAAATATAGATTAGCCAAGGGCCAAGACTTATGCTTTTTACTTCGTATTTCATTAGATAGATTGGACGTTTTCCAATCATGTCCATATTTTCTTCCAGACTCAAAATAACTCTGACAGGTTTGTTTATTTTGTGTGCAGCCACAGCACCTGAGCATCAATAGAAGTATTTATCAAAATTTAAGGCTTGATCGATTTTGTATAGGTATGCAATGATAATATTTCAGATACCTGCAGCTGCTATTAAACTTGGCTTCATTCCCTTTCCTCCGAAACCACCACCAATTCTTCGAACGCAAATGTTTAACCTGGAATAGCGCATGAAAAACAATCAATTTAGTGATTAAGATCTTTTTAATCTAATAAGATATTTTTAAAGGTTTTTTTAGGTATTGGTTACAGGCTTAATAAAAACATAATCAATCATAATTGCTTTTATTTTCCTTCTTAAGCTTTTTTTCAGTTTGCCTGTAATTATGGTAGTTTAATAGTATTAATTTATGCTTACTGATTATGAGGCATTTTCAAGGCATTGGATACAACGGTCTGAACGTGATCAATCCACTGAGTCGCAGAGTAGATATCCATTCCATCTTCTTTTGGAACACAAATTGCAGACTGAGTTTCCATATAAAAATGATACTGACTTCCAACCCGAAATTCTCCTTTTAAAGTATGCTTCGGGGTTTCTTGTTGTGCTTGATCTTTGCTTTGGAAAACGGCAATTCTACATTTATCTATCGTTTCGCTTTGTACAGCTTTCTTTATTCCTTCCTCAATATCAATAATTGGTTTCTGAATATTTTTATAATTCACGACCACTTTCTTAGCAGCTTCAGCAGCAATTTCTCGATTTTCAGCAACAATCAATCCTACAGCTTGACCATAATGAGAAATCTTGTTACTCACAAAGATCTAAGAAAAAAATCATGACATATCAAACATGATCCTTTAATAAAACTCTTAGATAGCAAAATCAATTTATTTTCATTTTTTTATTAAATATTTAATTCCCAATTCTAGGCAAATAAATGTTTTCAAAACTAAAAGTCAGAGCAATGGAAATATTTACCGGATCATCCTCAACCCATGGCCAAAATCCGTGATCAAATGTATAGCTATTGATTCCCGGAATATCTTCAGCTCCAACAAATTTCACAACTCCAGGAATTTTCTAAAACAAAATTTTCAGAATGATAATTTTTGAAAAAAAAAATAAAATATTGTATTCAGTTATTGAATATACCAAAGCTTTGGAAGTATCGATGTGATCTAATTCTGCGTTGGCAACTGTGCTCAAAACAAACACTCCAAATAATTCATCTGGACGTGGAGGAATATCACCTATATACTCAGCTTCTCCAGAAACTTGAAGCATGCTCTCCAGTTTTGGCACTTCCTTATAAAGAGTCGAGGTTGATGCAAGATTTTCCTCTTTGTCAAATGTTTGTAGTCCATGGTTCATTAATCTCTCAAGATCGCTTTTTCCCGATGTTATTTTAGGTTTCGTCTTCTCGCTGATAATTCCAAGAACAGTCTATACTCGAAACAAGACAAATTATATCCTTCCTTATATCGAAATTATCGAATTAATTTTTAATTTATAAAATTAACGTACTGCACATCATAATTATCAATTTAAAGTTAAATTAAGTTAATTTTATTATGCAAATTATTCCATATTTATCCTATTAATTGAAATGTGTAAATTACTGAAAGATAACGAAAAGGGATTTTAGAATAAGAGGTAGGTTCAAAAATATTACAAAACGAATATATACTTTGTAGAGTAAAGATTTGGTTAGTTGTTTTCTGTATTCTACAGTTCCCTCAGCCAGACGTAAATCAGGCTTCACTTCATTCTGCAAAGTCTCAATGGCTCCATGCAAAGTAGATTCGTCCCCTAAGGGTTTGTCCATTAGGAATGATTCCGTAGCTACTGCATGATTCTAAATTCAATAAATTACAAAGTACTTTAAATTATTATATCGATCATTTAAAATCATTTTGAAAAAATTGTTTGTCATGTTGTCTCTTACGAATTCTGCGCTAATTCCTCCATACACAATTCTAGGTTTTTCCAACACTTTGTAATTTTGTTTTGGATCAACTTTAAATAGAAATCCAGCATTGACATAAGCGTGAGAATTTTGATATCGACGAGTGATCTATATAATTAAAAATCTTAATATTATTGCGTGAATCTTTGATAATGATGAATGAGTACTTAGTACTTAGCTGTGGTAAGCACAATAAATAACTATAATAGTTTACCTACTACTTTTTACCCATTTTATATTTATACCTTGTAACTCCTGAAGATGTATCCACCTTTTCTTTGCGGCAAATGAATTGATACGATCAATTTGCCTGTCATATCCAAACTCAGGAACTCCAACAAGGTGAACAATTTCAGTGCTCCATCTGATAATGCTGTAATAATATTTTTTGATTATAGTAAGAAAATTAATTTAAGTGCCAGTGGCGTATCTAAGTAGTTTGTGCGGGCGCAATTATACATCTTACTAATTATTATAGAATTACATTAAATAATTGAAAAATTACTATAAGAATAGACAATTTCGTTATAATTTTTCTCAATTTTATCTTATGCGCACCGAAAACAATAACCAATTGCACGATCCTAGATACGCCACTGAGTGCAGAGATATTATGTTTTATGTATAATAATTTTATTAAATATAGTATTATTTATTATAATATATTAACAATTACACATATTATAAACTTAAAAATGTACTTGTGTGCCTACCTACAGCAATACCATATATAAATAATAAATCATGATCATACCAATGCTAAGTTTAGCTTCGACTGTTTCCAATATGACGAAAATATCAGACGGGAATTCTTTGTGTGCATGTTTAAGCATCAAGTTTCCAGCAAGTGTTCCAGTCTGAAACAAAATGATTGATACTATTATTTGTCCCCATTCGACCTACTAATATTAAATATTTTGGATTTGTGTAAAGTTTTAAAAATATTCGCACATTCCTGACAGGAGCATTAGCAACTCTCTCAATATGCTTTCCAAGATCTGCCGCATATTCATAGCCATCCAATTCACCCGCCTTCTTGAACAAAGAAATGGCGTCAGTCAAACTAACTCCACCGCCGACAATAACTCCAGTAGCTTGTAATGTAGACTTTTTCAATTCAGGAATATCGTTAACATTCACAAAGGCATCATAAGGCCCATCATGCTTGAAAACTCCTAAATTGACATCCCAGGAATAGTTTAAATGCAAAGAAAAATACCAAAATAATTATGAATAAATTGTGAAATGTCTCTCGATTTACCAGATCCTGTATTTCCGGCTACCAAACGATATTTCAATCTAGCTTTTTTGAACTTTCCAAGATTTTCCACTACGGATTTGACACTATTTGTTTGAATCCATTGCTGTCCCGACGAAAGTTGTAATGTATTGTTATCAGACGATCTTTGCACAAGGGTTTCAATAATGTCCGACTGATTATTAGCCTTGTTGCAACTATTACTACCTCCACAAGCATTTTTTCTAGGACACTTAGCACAATCCTATTAGAAAAACAATAAAATACGAAATAGATATATAAACATTATACTTAGACGCGGAGAATTGTAGCCTTATTATTCTCCCAAGAAAATATTCGTCTCTTAATGGATTTAATCACTCTTGCATTGCATTATCAATTATTGTCATTATTATATTTTGCATGCATTCATACGTTAATTTAGATATAATTTTAACGAATTTATCAGGAAAGAAGATTACGTCACCACATACTTCAATGTCGCCGGTGCATTGTTTACGAAGTTCTTCAGGAGCATCAACAGCCATCGATTTAAATGCATCAAGGATAGGACGGTAGCCTGTACAACGACATATGTTGCCATCAAAATTGTCCTCAACATCTCGCATTGTAACTTTTCCCTTTTTTGATTCCAATAAACTGAAATAGTATCAACATAATATTATGTGTTTAGCTATGTAACTATGTACAATGTATGGGTGCTAACACTACGAGGCTAAACGAGTAAAAACGCAAACTTGCATTTTCATAGTTTAAACAAACCCCTTTATAAAATACATGACACGACTATCTGCACTTCAGCACTACCCTATACACATAACATCCATATTCCATATTATACTATAATAAATAACCATCTGTAGGAAAAAAATGTAATATTACCTCATTTTCATAGAAGTAGTAGATGTAATATTTTTTAAATGCATATATAGCTTTTGTACTGTTTTTGTATTCGTAATTAGTGTGAAAGTTGTATGAAATAATAGTATGCTGAAATGTAGCATGGAAATTGAAAAGCATGAAGTGTTGTACTTGTAACTTGTACCCCTACTTCAACCCTATCATTTTTTACGCTCATGTGATCATGCTTAGCTTGTAATTGTTATGTAACATCACTCTTTCAATATAGTGATGGATGAATTAGCACAAATCATCGTTGTCAGTCTAACTTGCAAAAACAAAGTTTATATAATATTTCTAACGTTGCCTAAAGTAGTAAATAAAGCACTCAAAATATTTAAAAAACACGTCTCACCTGTACATGCTCATGACCATTCCAGGTGAGCAATATCCACATTGAGTTCCATTAAACTTGGCAAGTCTTTTCTGAATTGTATGATAACCTTCTTTTTTGCTCCCGATATTTTCCACAGTAGAAACATCCCAACCATCACAACTGTACACTGGTGTAAGACACTAGAATATTTTATTTTTTTAATATACCATAATATTATTAGGTATTTGATACGCAGATTAAATGATTAGGTAAGAATTGCGGGTTACATTTTTACACTCTAATGAAATCTTTTATTAGTGGTAATTAAAATTACCGAATTGACAGCTTTGGTTATTTCTTCTCCAGTAGCAGGATCTTTGGTTCTTACAGTTACCACACATGCACCACAGCCTCCTTCCCGACACATAAACTTTGTTCCTTTAAGTCCAGCAGTATCGCGAATGTAATCAACTAAACGAGCATCTCCAGATATTTTGTCTTTCATCGGATTCACTAAAAAAAAATTAGGCATCTATAAGTATGTTCATATGCTTTGAATTCCTTTGCAACATAACCTGCATTTTTAGGTATGTTATTATGTCGCTAATTTCGATAATAGCGTACGTACCAGTATTTTGCGGAAATTTAAGTGAATTTTTTTACATTTTCCCATTAAGTGGATATTATGGAAAGTAGTTTTGAGTTTTTAATTACCGAATTGTTATTAATTTTATTCATAGGCGAAAGCTCATCGTATTTACGGGTTTTTGGTACCGTTTTCGCCCTTTCCTTTTGTCTATGAATTTTATCCGAATTATATGCACCCAGTCTCAATAGGGCATGTCAATTAAATTTTAGCTATTTATTACTTCCCTAAAAGTGACTTGAGGTTACACTATTTCCATGTTTCATATACGCTGACATTTTAAAAAATATTTTTCACTTTTTTTACCTTTATAAACAGTCCCGTTGATGGCAAAATTGACCCCATTGCTGCTTCCTTCCCTGTTTACAAAGAGTATTATACAATGGTAATTTTTTATAAAAATAAATAATATTTTTCGTTGAAAACATTTTATATTTATGAAATATTAAATTGCTCATGCAATCCTCATTCCTAATCCTAACTGCTTTGTACATACCTATTATACATGCATAATAGTAAGTTAGTAAGCAAGTTTTATTCTTTTAATTTAATTTTATATGCCTTATACATATTCTTAATTAGTTACCTACCTACTATAGCTATATAATTTTTTCACAGTTAAAAATAAAGTAGTAAAATAGTAAAATGAAATTAATTTGATTTACCCCTTTCCCATTTTTTCTTAATGCTTATTTCTGAATTATTTTCTCTGTACGCAAATTCTACAACCTTTCCGATTCAACCTCGTCGTACTGACAGAATTAAACAAACTGAGCTTCGTCTGTTTTTCTCCTCCGTTTTTAGTTCTCTAATCTGGTGTTCACGAAATCTGTTAAAAAACAAGGTTATTTCGTCATTTCATTCATAGAATATCATACACGCATAATAGAGACAGACGCATACTAGATAGACACGCATAATAGCTATAGAAAAGTAAAAAAAATGATTGTACAAAATACAGCGGATGAATAGAAATTAAAGTACAAGCTTGAATAATTATAACTTGCAATTTCTTTTTGGACCTATACAGGTGTTAAAAATAAAAAGAATTGGTCTCCTTCTCTATATTCACTATAAGTAGATTGTAAAAACTACATACCCATACCCTTATAAAAACGACTTAAACCAACCCATGGGCTGACATGACAATTAGTGTATATGAAGTGTAGTGTATTCTATTTACCTTATAGCTTTAACTTTTGCATGTGCTGACTACTGATGTGTAAACGTATGTCTGGTCCAGTCGTTCTGGACGTTCTGGAGTCAGGAGTTCGGTATCATCATTTATTCATCCTTTATTATCATTGCATTGTAAAAACTTAGTATAGTTTTTACTTGGTATAATTTGTGTACAATTATCTGGTTGTACACAATATGCATTATCTGTATCTGTCTGCATAATATATAATATGTGTTAATAGGTAAGTAAGTATCTGTAAATCTCGAATGATTTACTCTACTGAGGAAATGAGAAAATTGATATCTCTCTGGTGTGTCAATGAGAAATGTGACTGAAGGACAAATGTAACTTGTTTTAACAAGTACCTACTGGCTACTACAATTGTATAGCACTACTAAGTAGGTATATGTTATACGGACTATTTAATTGTGACCATTGCATTGTATTGTGACTGAGACCCACAATATTCATACAATTTCATAACATCAGTATTTTTACATATATGTAAAAGTTTGACTGTTTGACCAAAGAGAAACATGAAAATACAATTAGCTGTTAACTGCATGCATATAATTGATAAAAATGACGATTTCTATTAGTGCCACCAACCTCCTTGATATAATGGCTGTTTCCATTAACTAATGGCAATAGCCATTTATGATTAGAGCATTGGTATGTTCTAGGAGGATTTCATTTTTGAGATCATTTGATATGAGTATTGATGAATTTTATGTCATGTAAAATTACAACAGATAATAATAATTAATGATGTTTAACAAACATTGGGTAGACTAAATTATTATATTTATTTTTAACCCTCTTCAACTAAATTCTACATAACTAAATAATTTTTTAATACATTGGTATAATAATATAATAATAATTTGATTGTGGATGTGGATGGCGGATGGTATACTTTATCTCAATTTCTAAATCATCAAAAATTTCATTGTTCTGGAAATAATTTTTGAGAAAATCAGCTCAATACCCATACAAACTGCTTGAAGTCAGAGACAAGCGAACAACGTCCTCGGGTGTTACTGGCGAGTCTAAAAATACATATTTATTAATTTAATCGAGTGATAATTGATTAAATGAGTTATTCACTTAATGTTAATTTAAGCATTTTACCAATACTAAACCACTCATCATGTCCTGCATCTTTTCTGGCAGAGGCTATGGCATTTTTCAGTGCAAACACAACAGCACAACTTCCACAAAGAACTGGTTCACCAGTGGCTACAAAACAGAATTGTCATCAATAACAATTATAGCAGTTTTACAGTTGAATCATTAAATGAAAATATATTACCTTTGGAGCTCAAAACTCCATTGGGGTGAGATGCATTCCTCAATAAAGTAATTCGGAAGTCTTCGGGAATATCTTTAGTTTCTGGTGGCTTGTATTCCTAATTAAATGTAACGAAGTTATTAATGGAATACACTACTAATAATGTTTGTTTTAAATGCATATTAAATGAATTATAAGAATTTTACCCATGTGTTTTCTGTCAACATTTTTCCAGTTGTTGGATCAACAATGATCTTTTCTGTTGTGTAAAGTCCTTGTCCAAAAATATGACCTCCTTCAATTTGACCAATATCAACTCCAGGACTCAAACTTTTTCCAGCGTCTTCAATCAAATCCGTACGCACAACCTACGAAGAAAATTAAACCGTTTAATTAAAAATTACAGTATTACAATTTAATTTACACTTCTCTTTAAATCGCAAGCAGAACGGCAAAAGCATTTTACTTTTATTAAGCAACACCACGGAGTATTGTGTAGGTATTTCATATATTGCATATTATAAATATAATATATCAAAACCTCATTAAAAAATTACTTTGTATTCTCCAGTTAAAATATCAACTTCGACTTCAGTAAGATTAACTAACCAAATGTGGTATGGTTTCACACCGTCTTCTGGAGAATGCCTTTTCAGAAATGAAAATAATACCTTTAGACATTATTAATTCATTTTAATAGTTAACAATAAATATAAGAAATAAAATTATTTACATGTATGACGCATTGAGATTGACATTTCTCTTATAGCATTCGTCAACAAGATTTTCCCAAGTCAGATTACTGGCATCAAGTTTTTCTTTCACAGGTTTCATTCTTTCCACAAGCAATTGAGCCGCCCTCATAGCTCCCTAAAATATTGAAAATGAATTTATGTAGTGATAAACACATCATTGATTAGCAGGGATCGGAAAAATATTTTTTTAAAAACCTCAAATATGTACCTAATATGTTCGAAAAAAGGTACAAAATA
>JAQFYB010007151.1:0-11168 GCA_034694085.1 Pogonognathellus longicornis
TTTCATCAAAAATTCAGTTGGGCTTTGCCTTCCGTCGAGTACGTTTACCTACGTTAGCTGGGACGGGCAGTATGTATACTAATGAATGTCATAAACGAACTGTATGAAAGTAATAAATCTTTTACAGTGTAAGTAGTTACTACGGATTGTTAAGTTGTTAGGTTGTTCGTTTTGTTGTTAGGGTCTTCTTTAAACTAAAGCATTTAGTGTCACTATTTTTATGCTAAAATTAGTGTTTAACAACACAAACGTGAATCAAAGACGGGTAAAAGGTAAAATCATTTTGTAATCTTCAGCATATACAAGGTTTCAGATTTTTGCAAATGTGCCGAATCGTGTCAACTTGATCTATATAGATACTAAAAGTTAGTTAGAAATACTTCTATCGTAAAATTTTCAGCAGTTAGATGCCTGTATTGGAATTAGAATCGTATTAAACCTGGCAATAAACATCGGTCTATATAGATTTGATGTGTCTTTGTTGTTGTAGTAGGAAAAGTAAGTTGAAGATACTGACTTTAAAAAATCTAATGAGAAATACGATAATAATTATATCATATCAAATAGAAACTCGATTGCAAATTCCCACATCATTTACAATTATCTTATTTCATTTTTCCTCCGGAACGGTTTTAGTAGAATATTTTGCAATTATTGTTGAAATTAGTTTTTCTTTATTGAGAAACGGGAGGAGGAAGAAGCACTTTATGAGCGTGTATAATATAAAGCCTGTGCAAATGCTCTGTTATATAAGTGCAATTTACTTTTGATTTCAGGAGTTGACTTCTCGTGGGAAATGGCTTCAAAAATTAAAGGTAAGCTAGTCTCGTCAAAAAAACATATAATATTTCTTTCACTCTATTCCATTCTTTAAATAATGCCCCTTAGAACTTTAGAACCAGGAAAATAAAACAATTTTATGTTCCCCTATAATGTAATGTAAAACATGATACCATTATATTCATCCCTCAGTCCTTACATTACAAGTACAACTCAACACCTGCCTTGACTATTTTCTCATCAATAGTATAAACCATGAAACCATGATGGTCCCTGTGTATAGTAATGAAAAGCATTGAATCCGAATAACAATGCATTAAAGGTATAATTATGTTCATGTAAGTTAATGTTTCATGGAATGAGAAGCATAAGCTTGCATGATGAGAATGCATGCAACATGCCAATATCAATGCATGCATTTCATGGGATGCAACTTTTTATACAAGTTAAAAAATCTTAGAGCTCAAATAGGTATTCAAAAATACCTATTACGAAATAAAGTATCAAATATTATTGTTTGTACTCTGTACAGAATGAGCGAAGAATTTCATTTATTGAAATCAAATCAACGTTCTATAAAGTTGTAACAACAAAAATGTTATCTTGCACATATTATTATGCTGTATGTGTGCCGTAATTTATCCTAGCTATGCCAACCCTTTTTTATACACGACCAGTTTTGACTTACTTGGAGGAACGTTGCTTATGTTATCGTTTCGGAACTTCCTGTAGTTCCCATCCCATCCATGATATTTCAACTGAGACGAAACGACTCCCATAATCTCAGATTCTTTCATTGTGAACATAAAAATGCTTAAAAAAGGTCTTGCTGGTTCTAAATTGCGTCATAAGGGTATCTACTAGATCTAAATCTGAGAAATTTTCCTTGTCCTTAATTTCACTAGAAATTCTCAAATGAGCTATTATTTCTATAAATATCAGAAACGCTATCATTCCGTATCTTGAGTACAAAAACATGTTTATACCATGTTTATAACATGGTATAATATTTTGATAATATGCTTACTGAGCCATAGTGTTGTATGTTAAAAATGCGACAATGATAATAATTTAATAGCAATGATAGATTTTCTTACCCCCCCCCCCCTCAAACATCTTGCCTGTCAATGTGTGCTTTTGTAATATCGAAAGGCTTATTTATAGCATTTATATTTATCTGTTTGTTCCTTACCTAGTTGGACCTGTGGTGGACATCCTAGGAGATGAGATGACCAGGATTATTTGGGATGACATTAAGAATAAGCTTATCCTGCCGTTCTTAGATATCGACCTTAAAGTTTATGATCTTGGTATCGAATCGCGTGACAAAACCAATGATCAAATTACCATAGATTGCGCCACGGCTTGCAAGAAATATAATGTTGCGATAAAATGCGCCACCATTACTCCAGACGAAAAGAGGGTTGAAGAGTTCAACTTAAAGCAAATGTGGAAGAGTCCGAATGGAACAATCCGTAAGACTTGGAATCATGAATGATCCGCTTATTTAAGAGAACTAAAATATAAGCTATAACTCATGAAGTTTGTTTCAACGAAAATCCTGCATTTGTTTTAGGTAACATCTTGGGAGGAACTGTTTTCCGTGAAGCCATCATCTGCAAAAATATTCCCCGTCTTGTGCCAGGATGGAAGAAGTCAATTGTGATCGGACGTCACGCTCATGCCGATCAATACAGAGCGACAGACTTTTTGATTCCTGGTGCTGGCACTCTTGAAATTCGATTTATTCCAAAAGCAGGGGGAGAACCTATTCACCACATTGTCAACGAATTTACTGGTCCTGGAATTGCAATGGGCATGTACAACACAGATGACTCCATCAGGGACTTTGCGTACTCTTCAATGGAGTATGCTTTAGATAGAAAACTCCCCTTGTACCTTAGTACAAAGAATACAATTCTTAAGAAGTACGATGGGCGCTTTAAGGACATCTTTCAAGATATCTATGACAAGGAATATCAATCTAAATATGAAGCTCTTGGAATTTGGTAAAAATCATTCGCTTTTTCAATTTGTTAGCATTTTTCATTTTCTCAATTTAGTAATGACAAAATGGTTTTCCTACTATCAGGTACGAACATCGTCTTATTGATGACATGGTGGCTTACGCCATGAAATCTGAAGGTGGTTATGTCTGGGCTTGCAAAAATTACGACGGTGATGTTCAGTCCGATTCTGTTGCTCAAGTAAGCGAATATTTATAAATCAATGTTTAAGTCGGCTCAAATATTTTTATACAATTTTTCATGTGAAATAATTTTCATATTTATGAACTCTTAGGGATTCGGTTCTTTGGGAATGATGACAAGTGTTTTGATTTGCCCTGATGGTAAAACTGTTGAAGCGGAAGCTGCTCATGGAACAGTTACCAGACATTACCGTATGCATCAAGCCGGTAAAGAAACATCAACGAATCCAATTGCTTCAATCTTCGCATGGACCCGAGGTCTTCTACATAGAGCCAAGTTAGACAATAATGAACCATTGAAACGATTCTGCAACACTCTTGAAGAGACTTGCGTCTCCACAATTGAGGTAATTTTTTTCATTTCCGAACAGGATACACATTTTTGACACTGCGTATTTAGAGTCATAATTCATAATCAGTGTACTGTTTTATATATGTAATTTCGAACACTTTCTGTTTACAGTCTGGGTTTATGACCAAAGATCTGGCGATATGCGTCAAGGGTTCAATGAAGTAAGAATTCTCTTAATGAATCATTTTAATGTGTTTATTTTTTAGTTCCAGTTTAGTAAAAAAACATAATTAAAAACAATTTTTATGCTGTATCTAATTGGTCTGTTAATTTAATTTATTAGCGTGGACCGCAAGGAATACATGGAGACATTCGAATTCCTCAGCAAGTTGGGTGATAACTTAAAGATTAACCTTAAAAAGGCCAATTTATAATCACAAGGTTCAGTTGAATGAGCAAATAAATTTTAAACTTGATAAGAAAGAAGATTGCGTATTGCAGTGTTTGGAAGAATACCAACTTAGTTTTTAGCAGTACCTATGTTATTTTGTGTCTTGTTACGTATAGTTTATAAGAGTAAGCTACCAAAGTGTATGTTGTGTAAGCTGATGTTATTGTATTGGCACGGTATGGGTATATGTAAATGTTTCAACATAAAACTTTTAGAAACAGTATTATATTCTACTTAAAGGGTAATTTCAGAAGATTTTTAATACTGGTTGTATCTCAAAGAGAGATACAGGAACAAGGCCTTATAAAACCAATGGTCCAATAAGGAAAGTACACTGTTATTCTGTTGGTTTTATTTTGTTTTACTGACTTGCATTTAAGGTTGTGTCTTGTGATGTGGTTTTTGGTAATTTTGGTGCTGTCTGTGACTCGAAGCATTTTTAATGTGTCGATATGATGTTTAGTTTTTGCCTCAATAAAAGCGGAATATTCTATTACTGTTAATATGTATACTTGTTTGTGTTTGTGCTATAGATAGAGCTTTTTAGCAATTAAGTATTGACACATTACTACAGTTAGTTAAACTCTGCATTATCGCATATTCGCATCCATGAATATAATACTTGACATATTATATAATGTCTATTTATAATTATAACTCCTTAGATCCACTAAAAATTCCATAGCCATATTATCTGTAAGTGCAATTATCCCATACAAGGAAACCAAGGTGCATAAAACACTATATTATACGCAAAGGCAAACCCGGGTAGGGTATTTCTTGTACACACCTTGGTAAAAACTGTCTCACCTCTGCCACAAGGCCACAATATCATTTAATGATGAGAAGGGCAATTAATTATCCCTCGTTGCTATGAGTCTTAGAATAGATATGTAAAAAGTGACGGGTTTGATCAATGAAAACAAATCGATGTGCATTCAGTTCCATGAAAGTACACAACGAGAGGATCTCAGAGTGAAAGGATTTCTTTTGGAGTGACCATTAGTATTTGGGTGGTTTGCAGCACAAAACTGTGTACAGTGATCTATTATTCTCCGTCCATTGGTTGCATACTAAAAAATTACTTAGAATCTGTAAGTGTCAATCGATTTTGGTAACGATGTTGGGTAAAATAACATGTCGATTGGAGAAACCAGCAGAACACAAAACTAAAGCTGATTGGGATCATTTTACTTGGAATTTCTCCAACCTTGCAGAACAGCAACGAGAAGACACTCTACGAGTAAGTTTACTTTCTCCAGATTTCTCCAGAGAAATCTGGAGAAAGACTTAAAACCCGGAGAAAACTTATATGGCTCATTGTACTTTCACTTTCACATCAATTTAATGGAAAAAATAGACTGTTAAGATTTGGTTGCTGATAATATAGATTCGTCATGAAGGTCGTTCGGTTAGAAATGAATCGGGTATCCAAGCTCGATGGGACACTTATCGCAACAACAATCGTATCCGGGACAGAATCGGTGAGATTGACAATTGGCGTGTCGCTTTGGAACAAACAGTTAGCACCATTGATTTGGAATTACGGAAGATAAATGCAGCAAAAGAAGCCGTGGAACAAGCCATTGAGACAAAAGTAATTGACTTGGATATTGTGAATGAAATTATGAGCATCCGAGAACAACGCAGAGGAAACGATTATGTCACTGACGAAGCTCAGCTTGAGCTAACAAAGGAAACCTGTTTGATCAAAGAAACAAGAAACATACTGGAAAAGAAAGGTCAAGAGGGCTGGCATCAGATTGCTCGTTTGCAAGAAGTTCGACAACACATACTGCGTGATCTTTCGGAGAAGATTGTTTCTCTGGACATTGATCGCTATCTTTTAAATCTGAATGAGACTTCGGCGGAGATAGCCTTTCGACCAGATCCTTTACGGATTCCCAAAGGAATGATGACTCCACAAGCTTGGGAAGAGCAAAGTCGATACAACAAACTCAGAGCAGACTGCGAACTTGCTAACTCGGTAAAACTCCGTGAAGCGATGCTTCTAACGATTGATCAAACATATAATGACCTAAAAGCACAACGAGAAGTTACGGACTTTGCGATGCGAAAGCGTCTTCATGAAATGATTAAGTCAGCTGCAGATCTTCAACATCAAAAACAAAAGGTTGGTTCTTTGTCTCACATGCTTCCTATCATCAATAAAATTATTTTCTATGCATAGATATGTGTATGTATGAGTGTTGTAATTGTAACGTAACCCCGTTTTAGATTCTCCAAGAAATGTGCAAGGTAGAGAAGGAAATTCGGGATTTGGAAGATGGACTTTTGGAAAAATCCAATAAAATGCAGTTGGCAGAGACAAGATTAGAACACAGAACGTATAGATTTGGAGTCGAACTCACTCGGGATGACACTCAATATGGCTTGACTCAAGAAGTGCTCCAGTTAAGAGCTTCTATCAAAGCTCTCCAGAACAAAATCAACGATGCTAAAAGAGCTTTGAATATGTTGCTTGGATTCCTCCAAAATTTAGAAAATGAGATCGAAAATAAAAACGAAGCTAAGGTCATCGAGCAAATGGCTTTAGATGTCCGGGGTCGCGTTGCGGCTTCCGTGGATACACCATTGACAAAAACGGACCGGAACATCGCGCTGTCCGCAACCGTTCCTGTCCCTGAAGACCGTAGAAAAGAAACTGGCGAAATCGGACGAGTTTGCTAATTTAATTCGTAACATGCCTAAACACAATATTATGTGTAGCAATGTAGGAGTGTCATTTAGAAAGACGTCGATACATGCTTAAGTACAATGTGAGTATCATCCCTTAAGTATTTCCAATTTTCATACCTACCTAACTACATTAACAATACAATAATAATTTTCCAATTTAACAATAACCCTTTGTATTGTAGTGAACTACATAGTACCCACTGTAAAATTGACAATAGGCAGGATAGATAACATGAAACACAGTAATGATTCTAACACTTTCAAATGAATTATATTAGGATTATAATTTAATATGTTTTCGCACTCATTTGTCATAATACGACAATTAGAAAAACTAAATAATCTAGAATTAAGTAGAACAAGTGTAATAAATCAAAAATAAAGCAAATTCAAATGTAATTAATTAATCCCTAGTTATTATTGGCATTAATTTTTTAACCTACCTGTTACATGAACTATATTATTATATCATAGGTTCTAGTTTGCTTGATAAACAAACCACTTTTACAAATGCAATCCCCTGGAAGAGTCAAATTACATTTAACTCAACACTTTCTGGTTAGTAATGTAGGTAATAACATTTAAAGAGATTACAATTAAATAAACGAAGTTATTATTTCAAAAAAGAGCAATTTCGTTTCGGAAGACTAGCTTAATAATCTATTCTGCGTACAAACAAATAATTGGATTCATTGACAGGTTTCATAGTTATAAAGGTAATGGTAACAATTCTTACTGAGTCCTTTAGAAAGTCCCTTAGAAAGTAGTGTCTTCATTAAACAACTTAAAGTAACATCTATTAAGATTTTGCCATAGGACAATTTTTATAAAGCCAAAAATTAAAACGTTAGTTTGACTTTTATTAGGTACACAAGATTTACATGAATTCATAATTAATTATTATAATCTATAAGCTATGCCTTATTATTGTTGCTTTTGAAAATACGACAAAAACTATGATTTAGTATATTTAATTTGTATTTATAAATGAATAGTACGTTCAACACACTTCCTAAAACTATAACTTAAATCTTACGGTATTTTAATGGTTACAAAGCCGAAAGAGAGTCGTACTCCTCCATTTTTTGCCTAATAGTTATTGAATTAAAAAATCATTCACAAAGTTCCTAAAACAACTGTCCAGGCAGTCATATCTACTACAGCCACCACAACTATATAGTACAACAACGAAGAACATTTTAGTACATAAACATAGCTTTAACTTCAACTTTCATATGAGATGTTGGACAGACGTAACAATAGTGAACATTATATTTACTTATCAATATTTAAACAACAATACTAAAGTTTTAGATTAGCTTACAGCTGTGCATAGACAATTTGAATTTGCTGAACTGTATTATCCGGCTGTATGACATGTACAGTTTGAGGTTGCTGATTAGACGCTTGTGCAGCGGAAGCAATTGCAGCGGCTGTCGCTTGATTAACTTGGATTGTTTCTCCATTCATAGTTTGTGCTGTAACCATTGTATTTGCGTTGACCATTTGAATTTGCTGTCCTTGAATAATTGCAGTCGTTGGATGGGCTTTAGATATTTTTATTTTTTCAGTTTTCACTTGTACTCCGTCTGTTCCGGGTGTACCAGGTTTTGATTTATTGCTTTGGGTCTTCTGAGATAAGTTTTTGAAACCCATTCTCTGCAAAATTCGACGAAAACTAGTAGCCCCTCCGGTAAAGTTAATTTTCTGACGAGCCTCCGCCAATACCATTGGTAAAGTAGGTGTCACTCTATATAAAAAATATTATACATTTAATACAAGTTAACTAAATAATTTTGTATTAAAAAACGTAGCTTAACTTAAAGAAAGAGATTTTCTTACTTATTAGATTTCATTTCTTGAATAATGGTTCGAATTACATCCTCATCAAAAGCATCAACTGAATCAACGATAGGTCTTGTACGCTTTCTCTTCTTTCCCGGCGTTTCCAACTTTCCAGTGCGTTTCAAATTCTTGCCAATTTTACCAATGGTAGCAGCACTCACATGAAGTGCCGCCGCGGCTCTTTCTTGGGGAGTTCTAATTTCATCTAAAAGATCGGGATTTTTCTTAACTCGCTTAAAGAAATCCCAAACGTTCAAAATCAGTTTCTGACATTTGGTATCAAATGTCTGTCCTGGGAATGAGAAAGGAATTTGAGGCAAAAATGGTAAAATAACGGGCTTAATGTCCACATCGGGGATTTCCATTCCAATTTCATCTTCAGCCATAGGTATCATGAGATCTGGCCCTGACGTAACTGTAATAGTCTCCCCAGAATGCTCCGGTAAAATTTGTTCCTGCTCTTCTGCCATTGTGACCTTAAAAACAAACAAATCAATATTTCGATTTGATAAATATATTATAGACTATTACTACTACTATAAATATAATACGAGATTAACTCATAAGTATGATGTGCTGCGTCACTCTAAAAGTCAAGCCCTCAATTTAGATAAAAATAAGTTACCATCACTAATAAATACAATACCTACCAAAAAGTAATTGCAAAAAATGTTTAAGGTTTCCAATATATATACCAATAAAAAACTAAGGACAAAGAAGATTATAAAAGGTCAAGCAACATAAATAGATAAAGATATTGTATAGGGATGTTAAATCCAAAATTTATATTTCTACAAAGGCTTGTACATTGTATTTTACGATACATAAAATGAAATTGAAAAGGAATCGTCCATTCCATAGTTCAGTTAAGTATAAACTTTAAATCGAGAAAGTTACCTGAAGTTATTTGCATGTTTTAATCATATATTCTATACAGGTTTAGATCTTATTTTTATATTATACGAGTACATACAACATAGTTATCATTTCAATCATAATTCATAATTTCACATTTTCGGATAAATGGCAAAATCAGAAAATAACCTAAACACTTTGTCATTTTGTTGATTGGTAAGCAGCGGCATAGCATAATAATCTTTATCCTTTAATATCCCATATGAAAATAAAGCATTGTCTATTGTTTACAATCTTAAAATCGGCAAAATTAATTGCAATTCATTTGTAATATCGCAAATTACAAAGAAATACTCATTTCCAACATTTAGTAAATAACAGGATATTATAAATTGTAAATGTAAATAATAAACGAAATGTTGAATAATATTATTTTACCTCCATACAGATGCTGGTGTATGTTCAATAAGTGCCAAAAATTATAACAAAAAATTCGTGAAATTCCAAAATATCGTTCTCGGTTTGCAGTTTGTAGATTCCTCGCACGTTACTCCATGTTGTGTATAAATTGATGGAAGGTTACACCAACAATCTTGACTCAAACAATCTGCACACGAGAAATCAAGACGCAATTTACAGAACTACACCAAGGAATTTCTACACAGCAGATACAACTACACCACAAAAAACTCAACTCATCAAATGAACAACGCAACTTGAAGTTTGTTAGGCCCACCTTCTCAGCTACTATTTCGACCTAATCAACGCATTAATTCCACAATACTCAAAACCACAAACTGCCCCCAACATGTGACTTCAATTATTACAGCGCTTTAGAAGGCGTGACTAACCGGGGATTATAATTTATTTGTATTCTGCAGTATTTTTGTAGGGAAATGCATCTTCTATGGATATCGCTTATCGTTATTTTGTTTTATATGATGTAACGTAGGCGTAGCCAAGATTTGGTTTCGGGGGGAGGGGGGGCAAACTCAAAACATGAGGTATATAATGTGCTTATTTTTGCGCTTTGATTAATCGCGTACACAGTCCAAAAACACAAAAATATTCTCAAATTCATAAAGACCAAGGCAGAGTTGTGTTGGGATGTGTATACATATTCAGATCACTAATTACCATTGATTACTGATTTAAGTCATCAAATTTTTTAAAATGTTGCCTTAATGGAATTTGAAGTCAATTTTTCTTCTGATTTAATTTTGCACAAATCTACTTCGAAAATAAATAGGCACTGTATGAGTGGGATGAGTACGTTTTATATTTTTTTTGAACTTTGACTTTTTGGAAGTTATCAACGTTTAACTTCAGACTGAGACACTAAAAACGCACACTTTTCGCTGTTAGCTATCAAATATTTTCACTTATTTATTTGTAATTTATTTTGTTACAATAGCTTTTGAAATAAATATTTCGCGCAAAACAAGTAAAATGCTCCAATCGGTGGAAGATTATATTAACAATTGCAATAAAATGAGTAATTGTTTTTGAGATATTTCAAAAAAATACAATGATTAATACACCCGTAAACTAACTTTTTAAGTCTACGGGCGTTTATTTAATGTTTTACGGTATGTATACTTCACGCCCGTCCCGTGTGTTCGTCCGTCCGTCTTTCGGATCTGTCGTTGTTTGTAGGCTGCTACATTATTTTGCGTGAGTGAGTAGTGAAGTGAGTGCCACCACAATACGAACGTGAGTGACTCAAGTTTGTTATTAATATTTATCAAAGTGACGACGACAAATGCATGCTTGGGAATAATGTGATATAATGTGAATGTGACTCATTTAATGAGCATTCAGGTAATGTTATTAAATAAATACATTTAACATTGCATCTATTGCCTATATATATAAGTTGTAAGTGGTAGGAATTTATTTAGTCACTCAGCAAGCAGGTTTCATCGCATCGCAAAGGCTGTAGGAATGTGTGTGAATTATTCTATGGGGGGAGAATCCAAGCAAAAATGAATTTATTTCACACATACATATTTATACATTTTACACACAAAAACACG
>JAQFYB010007152.1:0-11166 GCA_034694085.1 Pogonognathellus longicornis
TAATATTGACCTGTTGTTCATGCTATAAGATTTATAAAATTGCAGAAAAAATTAATTTGTTCAATAGCAATATGACACATTGGTTGTAAGTAACTTTTGTCTAAAAATACACTTTGTACTACAGTTATCAATTAAGTATATTAAAGCAATACACAGAGAGAATAAGGTTTTACTAATCAAAGATAATTAAAAGTGTAAACCTATAATATGTTCGCAAAAGTATCAACATAAATAGAAGTTAGTTTTCTTGTTAGAACAAATTTTGTTTGGATTTGTTTGAGAGTATACGTTTGATTGTGTGTAACATTATAGCGTATTTACAGAGAAGATGAGGACGAAAGAGGACAGTATGTAGCAGGAAGGAAAAGGTAACCCTTTGGTTTGCTTTCGTTTTTGAATGTATCAGACTGCACGCGAACTCGTCGTAAAATTGCAAAAAAAATCCCTGACTTGGCTGTGTTGGATAGATGAGAAAGGGATTGCGTGGGAGCCATGTCAAACCATAGCAATCCATGAAACGAAACGATGGAAATAATAATCATTCATTTATTCCCCATGCTACGTTACTATATTTAGGTACATAAAATAGAAGTATGATATTTATTATAGGAAAATGCGATCCGTAGTATAGTAGTAGTAATGTAGCCAGAGTCAAGAGAAAGAGAGGGTAAGATACATACACATTAATGATACAGGATTGCAGTAGTATAGTGTGTTGGGCTTGTAACATAATAAATAACCAAATGATGAAAATCACGCCAAATCAAAAATACCGATGGAGTGTTTTGCAGTGACGGGGCAGCGTGGGAACACCTCTGATTTCCTATCGGCTGTAAAAGGGATGGGAATGAACTCTGGTGTGTATGTATAGGTATACTATGATTGTAAAGAGTGTTAGCAGCAGCAAGCTAAATGCTACTAATATTAGTATAGCACTACTAGGTAGTAGTAAATGCTACATGGACTAGCTAGACACAATAAAAGAAGTGTACTAGTAGTTTAAGTATAATACAATTGCAGTGCAGCATACCTTAAACATACAACTTGACCATCTTATTTAGGTAGGCATATTGTTTGTTTCACCGTGCAACAACACAGCATGCATTGCATACCGTGTTAAATATAAACCTGCCACACTATCCCAGGCCTTGATATACACAGTAGCTCAACTAAAAACTAACATAGTTATATTAATGTTAAAGTAGTAGTAGAATCCTTTACAAGTAATCGAGTGGCCAGTTGAGTCGAGTCAGTGGAATCGGTTCGGTGTATTTGTACTTACTTCCCTACATAGTGTATGTAGAAATATATCCATTAAGCTGTATGGTAGAGGTAAGTGTACATAGGAGTTGTGCATTACACGTTTATTGTATCCACGGATGTTTATTATACAAAAAATGGCATAATGAAACTTTGTAACGTGCAGTTGGTTCGTATGCACGATATTATGATGATGTGTTGCCTTCAGATAGAAAGGAACTTGGATATCCCATAGATCAAACACGATTTTCGTGTCGCGTTATGTTATGCCGTATTGCCATGCTATATTTGGACTGTTCGAGCGTTGCACGCTTTCCAAAAGCCTTTTGTGCTGTTGTTGCTTCTTTTTTGGTGCATTTACTAACTATTCGCTTGGCTATTTATTTACATCAAAACCATTCAGCACTCGGGCTCTTGATCTTTAGCAATTCTACGTAGTACCTACTTTTTAAGTACACTGCTTTGAACAATGCGTCCACAACCTTTTGCATTTATTTGCATACAGTCTTTTGGTTTAATGGAGAGCTAAGTAAATTTGTAGTTCAAGTAAGATAGCTATTTATTTAATCTTTCACTGTGTAATATAATTTTATGATATCAATAATGTTGCAGATGATGATTTTCAATTTCCATTAATGCAATTGAGTCTTTGTTAGTAATTGTTTTATGCTACATAATTTAGCATGTAAATGCTAGTGTAAAAACAAAAATATATGCATGAGAGCAGTATGTATGATGGTATTGAAAATCTGTTAAATCAATTTCTGAAGCTTTCGATGAACGCTAATATTAAAATGTACACTACTACGTTTGTATGAAAATATTATCTTATATCATTTATGTAGCTCAACTCTTTGGTTACAAACAGACATACATAATAGGGTTGTGCATGTGAACAGAAAAAGACAGCAAGGCGACGTGAAAAAATAAATGTAGTATGTGTAACACATCGAATCCGGTAAAGGTCAAAAGATCGGAAAATTCGTGCGAGTCACTCAACCGTAACTTCCTCACATGGATCAAACAGAAAACACACATGAGTAGCAACTACTAGCAACAACGACTATAGTGGATAAAGTCACTCATGTCCTTTCGCCGTGACTCTGTGCTGCCTCATACGAAAACTAACATTATGTATCTGTGTGTGTACTAAATATTAGTCATATAATAATACAGCAATACACGAATTCTAGATAGAAGTTTAGCTGTAGTGAGAAAAATATTATATGTAGGATGATGAGACAGAGTTGACAACATATTATACATAACATTACATTATTCCCCATAGAGAGATAGTTTCACAGTTTATACAAAAAGTAAAGTGTAGCCCTTGATAGATATAAGTAGCATTATTGTGTTGAAATGTTTGTGCTGCTCTGTACACTCGAGCAGAGGATTAGTAGAGGAGAAGCAGCAGAAAAAAGAGTTAAATCAAATCATCCTATCATAATAATGTAATAATACGAGTTGACTGCTAGGAGGATTGAATGACGTAGTCTTCCTATACATATCTGTGTATTTGTTTCTTGTGATACTGATTATATGATGATGCGATGTCCTGTATCCTATAATTGTGTGATTCATGACTTGCCTTCATAAACTGAAATGCCACATCACTCCACTGCAACACTCGTACTAGAGATACTTTATACTACAAACGAAACGACGATGCATCTCTTCAACTCTTTCCCGTCTGTTTTTGTATATAGTCAGTTTAGAGTTTGGACTCTAATAGTCATTGTGCACAAAGCAGTACTACACACACTCAGTCTACAATTGTAGAATCACAAAAATTGCCGTACACACGAAAGCAACTAAACTAGTGCAGACCGGCGACTTACTTTTATTAACTTAACCGCAACAATTATCCCAATAAATTCAATAAATGCCGGAAATCATAAGTACACGTTAAGTGTTTTATGTATTGCCTAAAATTACATCGTAAATACGAATAGTAGCAGTAATGTCCCTCGTATAAATCCGAATTAGTTCTTGAGCATCCATTCAAACTATTTTTGGTGTGTCAGGACCACTTAAGCATTATTGGTTTTAACATGACTCTCTCATTCATAACTGAGTACATAGTATTTAGTGCAGGAAGCAATATTTAAATGCAGAAGTCATTGATGTACAATTGTGAGTTATTTTATAGGGATTGCGTGTATCTGTATTGTGTAGAATAATAAAAATGTACATATAGGTAATGTATAAACCAAATAATATAAATACCAAATATACTAATGTGATAATAAAGATTAAGATAAACCACCCAAATGTAATTTTTTTACATTTTTGTTTGTTTCTTGATTGAACTGATACCTTTCTGCAGCAGTGGATGGAATAACAAGTTCGTAAAAGAGAAATATAGGTGTAAAAAATTGGGTTGGACAAGGCAGAGCATAAATTTTCTATGAAATTAGGATCATTACACCTAGGTACAGTAACAACCGTAGTAAAATTTACCGAGGGCAATATAAACGCACCAAGGGATAATTTCTCCGAAAATTTTCTCTCCTCGGTTCATTATTTCCAGACTATTTCATCAGCAAAAGTAAACATCTTATTTGAAGCTAGTTTGTGAATGTTTGCATACTGATTTGCTATATTACCGTACCTACACTAAACAATTAAAGTATGTGTTCCCAAGTAATATATCTCATTTTATACAATACTTTATATGTACAGATACAATCTATGAAAATTTGTTTGACAACACAACGTATATGTATGCATGGAATTGTTAAATTGTAACTGTTGAGTAATGAAGAGCGTTTGTTTGGTGGGAGAGCCTGTAAAAATGTAATGATATTATTGCACCTGCAAATACAGCTCATGAAACTTAAAACTAAAGTACACAGACCAATAAAATATAAATACGTTATGTCTTTCTTCCATAAACATAACACTGTAAACCAAGCTCTAACAAATCGTTTTACTTACCCACACTAACTATACTGTAATACTTTAGTATCATTAAAACTTACAGTGTCTCACCTACTGCTAATATATTGTACTGTTTTGTGTTTAAGAGCAATAATAAAGACCTTAAGCGTAGTTCAGGTAGCTACGAAAAAGCAATATAATTTTTATACCTGCTTTTATACCTTTGTCATTTGTAAAATGTTTTTGTAACTAATAAATATGACTATACAGCAAAGAGTCAACATAAGATCGATGACCATATAACTCAATGAGTTCCTAGTTTCTACCACACACAAACAAAATGACGACCGAGTTTACTTGCTGTCATTTCCTTAGCCTTCATTACTTATGCTGTGTATTTGCTTACTCTGCAATAGAGTCATTTTTAAACACCAAAGACACTACAGCATTGCACTGTACTGGTATATCAAGTTAGTGATACCTACGCCTACATACTAGTAATAGAAATTGAATTTTACTCATTTTTATTTTATAACTATTCTAATTAACGGTTGAAAATTAATGAAAAAAGCCGCATTTAACAACATTATTACATACAGATAATTAAAGGGATAATATAGATAGTTTTATATAAGTAGTATTCCTAGCCGAATCCTAAACCTTAGACAAGCATTGCTTAACTTATACACGTAGCATTACTATTTGAGTGCCTACGATTAATTATTAGTGTTTATATCAGGTGACATGTATGTAACTTTTTGTTTGTTTCTTAAAATATACTTATAATTTAATGTACCTATTCAAACTTACTCCATAATATTTAACATATTATGAAAAATGGCAATAGTAAAAAAATTAGGAACTAAGGTTCAAAATTCATTTAATCCTAAAAGCTGACTGTGAGTGAATATGGCACACTATCCAATGCAACACCTGGGCCCAATCATAAAGTGATTGGAGGCAATAAAATAATATGATGCGTTTAGATTTAATGTATATGAGCGTACACAAGAAGTAGTGAAAATTACAACACTGTCATTTGGGTTTATAGACGAATAGTTATTGGAATCATAAAGTTATCCCGAGCGGAACAATTCTCCGTACGTATCCATAAAGATATAAACTTGTCAATTTGAGTACAGCCACCTTCTTCCTTCTGTGTGATAATTCCTTATGATATTATTTCAAAATTGAAATTGACATGACAAAGGTAGAAAATGTTTAGAACATTCAAAGTATGTAATTGTAGTAGGTGCATGTATATAACACTTGAAGTAATTATTTTTAAACTCCACCGTCGGTGGTCGTGTCAAAAACTTTGAAATGTCCCAAAGGAAATGAGTCGGTAAGGTTATAAATAATATAATGACAAGACAGCTCGTCATGCCATTCTTGTGTGCTAGTGAAACGAAGGTCATTCTTTACAAACAAAACTCCACCTTAACTTACTAGGTAGTAGTATCAGTACAATATGAACATATCGGAACGGTACTTCATACTTCACATACTTAAAAGATTTTTCTAATTGCTCATTTACGAACTAAAACTCAAGCCACAAAGAAAAGAAAAAAGAAGGCCCACACTTGTCATAATGTGTTTTCAATTCAATATATTTCAAAACAAATTATTTCTGTAGGTTCAACTTATATAGAGGATTACCATACACTAAAAAATCTACCTGCCGTTTTGTGTGTATTGACTTTGCATTCACATTCAGGAACAAAAAATGTGATAAATACATTTAACACGAGTCTGAAATGCCATGTGCCTTTCTTTTCATTGGAATGGAGTGGTATGGTGTGGTGACACAATTCCAAAGAATGGAACATTATGAGTGAGCCTTGGTCATAAAGATAGTAAATTTATATATCATGTTTGGATTGATTAAATCCGTTTTGTATGTTGTGTGATGCTCAATGATAGCGTATCAAAAGGCAAAGTGCATTGTGGAGACAAGCTCTATACACTGTGAGGACGACGACGATTCAATTCATGAATTTGAATTGAATCTCAACTGAATGCAAACAAAATGCACACAAACACAACTTGTTGTTGGTCGGGCACCTTAGGTTGTTCACAGTGAAAATAATGAGGTAAGAGTAAATACAAGTTTATTTTGTATAGAATTACATTCACAGTTTTGCCAGTAGTAATAGAAGAAGAAAAGTCGTATTATAGAGAGAACTGTGAGACATGACCAACAACAGTCACCCATAGGTTGCTGAATATCAATGCACAAAGCGTGTAGTAATGCAGGTTAGTATTATTTTGTGTTTGTCGACACAAAAGAGAATAAAAGAGGAATTCACGATGCACTTTTATTATAGAATTCAATTCAATTCACAAGGAATAGAAAGCAAAGGAAAGGAAAGCAAATGCTACAATATTATAAACTGCTACCTACTGTTTGAACAATACTACACCACTTTCGTATACAAACACAACGTGCGTATTCCTATAGTATACTTATTCCAGTCTAATGGTACAGCATTTGAAAACTATGAATACCCGAGAACCCGTGCCTCCATTTTATCAACGGAGAAGCATCAGAACAATTCAATTCTACTGTATAAAAGTGCTATAAAACAGGCAATGTATGTATCTGAATGTATGTACTCAGAGATTGTACTTAAATGAAATCCGATTTGATCTTCATTTGGTTTTATTTCATTTCTTTCACAGTTAAATTGTGTATCTCAATGTAAAGCACGCATTAAGCGTCCCTAACCTATGCTAACTTATAGAAAAGTGATAAAGTGTATACAGTAGCTTTGAATGTTCTACAATAACTGTGTGTGTGGTATTTACTTAGTAAATATCCATCTCTTGTGTAGATATGTGCTCTGAAGAGGCACACGGAGTATAGTGGTAGTGTAAGTGTGTGAGTGACTGTCAACTGTGAGTGTGTGTATAAATAAAAGAAGGAAAAAGGACAGGAAAAAGTGCAGCAGGTTGTCCCATTGAATTGAATTCACCACTATTCTCTCCTTTTCGCTTGGCTTCGACTATTCTGATTGTGAATATTCTTTTCTTGCTTCGTCTCTATTCTAACATTATGAAAAGGAATTTCACCACTTGCTTCCACTACTACAACTCTAGAACTACTACACTAGGCCACCAACAAAACCCCATACCATTTCATTTTACATATCTCGCATTTCAATAAAACTCAAAGCCATAGTCATCAGACCACCACAACAGCAAATAAGTAAGTAAGTACCATCAAAATCAACAACAAAAATCTCACTGCCATTGCCAAAGTCAAAGACGAGACTATTACTGCACTCTTCTATAATACTCTTGAATAGAATGAGAAAAAGAAGAAAGAAAGGCACGCGACTGATTTTGACTTGTTTTCATTCATTCTTTCCTTATTATCCGCTCCTGTCTTTCCTCTTTTCAATTTCAATGGGCAAATAAATAAATAATAGTTATTCATATCATAACATAAATGCTTGGCTTAAATAATAGTCTCGAGCATAATACATACCACCATAATACTCCATCCTTCTTCTTCTTCTATACATACCATTACCATACTGCTAAGTACTACTACACAGTCCACTGCCTTAGATAACAACAATAACAACAGACACAGCATAGTGCATATAATAATACATTGCCTTAGTAGTTCTTTCTATACATTATGCCTCTATGTCTGTCTGGCTGTGTTGTGTCTGCGTGTACCTATGCACAACATAAAAGAATCTCTTTCAAAGATAACAACAGAATAATACCAACCAAAGAATAAACACAGGGATTCAAAATCAGTGCATTATGCACATGCACTTGTTTTGTATTCCTTTTCGCATTCCATTGCCTTACAACGTCATTTCATTCCATTGAATTGCATAATGTTATTATTACAGACATTATAATACTTTTATATTATTTCCCTATTGCTTATACACAACACAACTACTATACTCACCCCCACTCTCATTGTTAAAGTCCAATTCAGTTTGTTTATTATTATTCTATTGTCGTAGGCTCTCGTCTCGTCACCATCATCATCATCATTTCTGCACTAGCTCACTTTAGTAATGCACACCAAAATGAATGGCAAAAATTGCAATACTTACAAACTGCAACACATTACCTAATTCCTTAGGTGCATGTTTATTTCATTCATTCACATTTTTTGTCTTGGTCCTTAGCACATAATGTGTATTGTGTATTCTAAGACTCTATACTACTATATGTAAACTTTCTTCCGTTTCTATTTACCTGTAACAGAATATGTTATGAAATATATTCTTACACACGAGAAATAAATAGTGCACTGCTCGACTCATTACACACATTTTCGGCATTGGAATTTGATTTACCAGAAAACCTTTGCCTTGATTCTTTACACTTGAATTCAAATGTGAATAATAACTATTCAGGTTACATGAATTCATGTGAATTTAGTATTGTGTCAGACATAAATATGTGAATTAGGGAAGTAACAAAAATACTAAAAGAAATAAATTGTGATATACAGAGTAATAATAATAGTTAAATAATAATGCAGTAGGTTGTATGCATTAGATGAAGTAGAGCTGTAGTGGGAAAAGATCGTTTATAGCCAGACGATTAAATATTCTAATGTGTATGACAAGGGTATAATGTTGTTAGAAGAAAGAGTGATATGATAATAGAATTATTATGTGTCTTTTCTTGTATAGGATATGGTATAGTTGTTCGGGAGGAATGCACTGCTAAATAGTGGTGAAATTCATTCACGGTCCGTATACGTAGGAAGTTGTAACAAATACAAGTGCATTGTTATTGCACTGTGTGCGATTGTGTTGAAAAGAGTAGTACGGCTACGTATTGCATTGTATTAAGTGAGTTAATGTGATGCATTGTCGTGGCTATTATATTCTACTGTCCTACTACTACTATTCTTACGGTGCACTTAATTCTATGCTTAACTATTATACTATGCATTTAATGCATTATAGACGATATACACACTGCTTCCTTACAAAAGTGCAATAAACAAGTAGGCATTAGTGAGTACATTGTAAGGAAAGGGTATAATGTACCTATGTATACAATACAAGATAGTGAATGTCTATTTTATCGTTGTAAATAGTAAGTATATTACACACACAGTTACTTTTCCAAGTATCTGTGTTATGAACACGCATTGTGTTTTGTATTGTATTCTACTCCTAGAAACTTAGCAGGTACGTGCTACACTTACACTGAACTTACACTGCGATACAAAACATTACTCTAGATTAGACACAATGGCTTTTATTACTGTGTAGTATATAAATGTATAAAGATGAAATGGAAATACATCGATAGTAATATACAAGTAGAAATAATACCTGCACGCATTATTTCTGTTTTAAGCAATGCCTTTAACAATGTTAAAGGCATTGTATGCAATTTTAATAGACACAGATGGATGTACATGTATAGTGTGTATACAAGTAATAATAATATGACAGTAATATGATGTACTAATAAATGCACTAATATTCTTTGTAATAGTTGCGTTTACACTTCTTTGTGGTATTGTCGGTGAGTTTGTTGGAGATTTGTGAATGAAAATGATGAGTTGGTGTAAGTATGGAGAGCATTCATATATTAGTAGAGGAGCATAGAAAGGGAAGAATTGAATACATAGAGACGAGTCTTTTTTCAGCTAAAGAATACAATGAAATTCTGAATACAATTGCATTTGGTTTGTTTGTCTATTCGATTGGCTTTGACTCATTTAATGCGTGTGTATTGTATGTTGTCTGTAGCTCTAGGACTCTGTATATACGAAAGTGTGTAATAAATGGAATGGCACACTCTCGACTGCATGCTCATTTGCTCTGTATATTTTACTAACAAGGTTTTATATAATACTCCAAGTCTTATAGAAAACTGCTGTGTGTATTTTGTTATTGTAGTATTGAAACGAAAAGTTATTATACTAATAGCTAGTCAGTCAGTCTTTTGGTCTTGGTTGCATTTGCATTGGATTGCGTATGAATGTGTGTTGTGTGTGTGTCAGTTAGTCAGTCTGTCAAGTGTTTTGATTGTTATTGTCTCGGTAATTGAATGAGTACATAATATGGAAATTATTCGATGCACCTTTTATTTGATTTTAATGAAGCTTTTGTTACATTGTTGTATTGAAGAGTAGTAGCAGTAGCAGAGAGTGTTTTGTCATTTTATGTGCTTTACACTTTGTACATAATATAAATGCATAATAGTCCTCTATTCAATTTCCATTTGTATAAAAGCTTTGCTTATGTATATTATGTGTTTACTATTTTACTAATAGTTATATATTCATTGTAGCAATAGCAATACTGCACTTGTATCATACTAAGTTTTTGCAGTTTGGATATGGTGGCTGCCTATAGACTAGTTCCAATAGCAGTTTAGGTGGATTGTGTGGTGTGGACTGTTATGTAAAGAGTTGTGTTGTGTCCTCAGAGTGCTTTGTGTGAAACTAATAGGCAAGCGTGTAATATAGGAAGCCTTTCGTCAATTCATTTCAATTGAATACGTACAAACAATAGGATTCAATACAAATACTAAATACAAATAGAGTGAAAGGATGCATTTACAAAACAATGTTTTGTTTATTATTACACCTAGGTGTGTATTTGAGTAGGACATTTTAGTCTCAGTTAAATGATTGCTTTGAACACCTAATTATGTCATCATCGTCCTGTTTTCATAAGTAACAACAATTCCTAATTGCTATGTACATATAGTTAATCTTTTCTATTTGCGGCTACTAATTGTTGTGATTATGCACATTAATGTAAATATCCATTCAAATGCTTTTACATGCCTAGTAATATCATTTCTACTATGTAGCACCTTGTCTAATGCTACAGAAATATGGATCAGGGATCTAAAGTTCCTATTATTTAAAAATTTCTGCAAGAATTATTTCTATTTTTTGGCGTTCTATTGGAAATAGGTTTTTCAGGAGTTTTTGAGTGAGCGTGAGGGAACGAGGAGTTCTTGAATGCAAAACCTGTGGTACATCTCCACGCAAGGAGAATTGGTATCTTTTAT
>JAQFYB010007153.1:0-11166 GCA_034694085.1 Pogonognathellus longicornis
TATGGTGTACCGCGAATCCCTTGTATATTACTGCAGGGATTTAATATCATTTTCAACGCAAGGCTTCCCATAGTGCAGCACCATAATGTGCGTCTGTTGTTCATCTTATAGAGTGTGTGGCAGGCCAGAGAGCTAGAAGGGTATTGCATATTATTGCATATTGTATGAAACTGCAGTAAAACTGCAATCGAAATCTGTGGCTGTTGTGTTGTTTTCTTGTGTTGGGTTGGGTGTTGTGCCTTGTCTGCCTGTAGCCTGTGTCTGTGTGTCAGAGTGAGTGAGCAGCACACGCACAGATTATACTCACTGATTGGTTGAAAGAAATCCTTGTATAAAAAGGGCTGTGTGGTCTAAACGGAAGGACGAAGGAACTTCAAATCATTCAATAACTACTTCAGTTCATCTTTATGCTCACTCAGTTCGTGTCGTCGGAAAAAGAACTGACAAAAATATAACGATCGTTTGTTTGTGCTCCCATCACTACGTCTTTTGCTCATTTTCACGGTGACAGCATTTTCACGGTCACTGTGGCACAACGAAGTTTATTTTGTTAAATTGTTGGAGTTATTATATAATTGTGGAATCAAAAGGTTATTTTCAAGGTAGGTGATTAATGGAGATTACCGAAATTAGCATCCTTTATTTCCTTCTCGCAGAATTGTTGTTTGTTGTTTGTTAGCAACAGTTCACATCTGACTATTGTTGATTGTTGACTCCAGTTTTAATTCTTCATTCACCAGCAACTAGTGACTGGTAATGTTGATGTTTAATATTCTGGTAATTGACAAGTGGCAAATGTTTTGCAATTATATTTTATAATTCTTTCTTTACAGTAAAATCCATTGTCCATAGAGAAGGAGGAGGATATGGAGCGAAATGGGAAGTTTAGTGAACGAAAGGAGTTTACTGTCGACCAGTTGAGGGAAATCGAAGAAGTCTTTACCTCAGTAAGTTTTGAAATAAAGTAAAACATTTATTTTGAACATCATTGAACATGATTATCTAGTAAACTTTTGATATTTACGTACAGTATATTGAAATATACATAAATCATAATTATAAAATAATAATTTACCATACAGTCTAGTCTATACTTTTGCTGATTTTACAAACGACGATTTTCTATTTGTTTGCTATTACAATTTTAATAATTTTTATTGCTACTTAAATAGTATTCGCCATTGTGTATTTAAACTATATAATTGTTTTGTGAGATCTTTTTATTTTCTACTGCATATAATGCTAGAATGATCATATTTATCATTTTGCCGAGTACTAATAAAAACTTCATTTGAGAAGCTTGGTTTATACACATACACAATAAATCAAGTTAATTGAAACTTGATGTAATTTATACCACCCCATTCATAATAGAAGACACGATTAAGTATAAAAGGCGCGTTTTTATTTTAGACGGATTCAAAGGGTAGAGGATTTATTGAATATGCCGAGCTTAAAGACGCCTTGGAACTCGTTGGGTTCAAACTGCCTCCATGGAAAATTAGGCGTCTTATGGAGGATGAATTTGGTGGTGATTCGAGAAGTAAATTTACATTGAAGGAGTTTGAACGCGTAAGATTCATAATATGAAAATAATAATCTAAATATCATTATTGTTCTGGTTGTCCCTCCTGTTTTTACTTACATAACAATTCATTTATTCAATGGCGACAACAATAAAATAATATAAATGTGAAAGATTTTCATAAATAAGTATTTTAACATAATTCTGTAGTTGTGCTCAAATTTAAGAAGTAAAGAAGTGGCTACCACATTTAAGCAAGTCGTGTCGAAAAAAGAAAATCTTCAGACAATCGGTGGAATGTCGGAAGCATCTAGTGAAGGAACTACCCATTCGGTTAGAATTGAAGAACAGATGGCTTTTTCACATTGGATAAATGATCATTTGGGATACGACCCGGATCTGAAGCATTTGCTCCCCATTGATCCTTCAGGGAAAATGTTGTACGACAAAGTCAAAGACGGCATTCTTTTATGGTAACTTTTAAGTTACATTTAAGCAAGAAATATTTTCATTTTAGAAGTATAAAATTAATGTTTTTCATTTTTATTGTAGCAAAATTATTAACCATTCATGTCCTGATACGATCGATGAGAGGGCCATTAACGTAAAGAACTTAACTCTGTACACAAAACACGAAAACTTAACTTTAGCTTTGAACTCCGCTCAGGCAATTGGGTGCAACATTATCAATATTGACGGAAATGATTTGATAATGGGTAAACCCCACTTGGTTCTAGGCTTGCTCTGGCAAATTATTCGGGTAAGTAATTTAATTTTGTTAAAACATTGGTCGAACTGTTAAATTTTACCTTTTGCAATACTAATTTGCCCTTTCAAATTTTTTGGGCCCAAGGGATCATTATTTTTTAACCATATTTATAATAAATAATTACTGTTGTCTTGTATTTGTAGTCTTGATAATAGAATTTATAATCTTTTAAGACTACATACACTATTCGTAAGTTTGTCTAAAAGCCTTAGTCAGTTGAAAGTTAGTGTTTTAGTGCAAAACGGGTTTAAGTTTGAAATTATCTAAATACCTTAATACCTAATTATAACATTTAAAAAATGTAAACCAAACATTAAATTACCTTCAATTTCAACATTCATAACACGAGAAGGATTTAGGAAGTGATTTAGTTTATTTTGAACTGATGATAGATTCTTCGTTATTGCCTATTTCCCACATCTGCGCTGCTGTTAAACATATATAAACTTGGTACTATTTTCTGCTTACATAAGAGAAACATTGCAGCCTTTATTTTTCATACATAGATATTCATATTCTTAAAATGTTGGAGGTTTACAATTGACAAAGGGATTATGCTGCTTGACAATGCCCGTTACATTGTCTGAATTATCTACATACATCAACTATTATTTGAATATGTAAAAAAAATTATTGCAGATTGGTCTCTTCAGTCAAATTACATTGGAACATTGCCCTGGATTGACAAATCTATTGAATGATGGAGAGAATATAGAAGACCTTATTCGGATGCCTCCAGAAGCGATATTGTTGCGTTGGGTAAATTATCACATGGATCGTTCTGGAAGCAACCGTCGCTGTTCCAACTTTAATTCGGATATTCAGGATTCGGAAATCTATAGTCACTTGTTATACCAAATTGCACCCAAGGATGCGGGTGTCAGCAAGGAAGCTCTGATGGTATACATATAAACATTGTTTATAATTGGTACAGTTTAAAACAGGTGTCATCAATCGTTTGCAGGAGAATAATGAAATCTCTTTTTTTTTTGTCTGAATCAGGAAACAGATCTGATTGCTCGTGCTGAGCTCATGTTGCAACAAGCTGAGAAACTGGGATGTCGGTCATTCGTTACTTCTCAAGATGTGGTTAAAGGGGTGAATAAGTTGAATTTGGCCTTTGTGGCAAATTTATTTAACAACCATCCGGGACTGGACAAACCTGAAGGAGTTGACATTGAGCAATTTTTGGAAAATGTCGAAGAGACTAGAGAAGAAAAAAGTATTGCATTTCTAAAAACAGCCTTGCAGTTCTCGTTGTCTGATTGGAAATAATTTGTTCAATGTCTTTTTTTACAGCTTATCGTAACTGGATGAACTCTATGGGAGTTGCTCCACATGTTAACTGGCTCTACTCTGATTTGGCAGACGGATTGGTCATCTTTCAGTTATATGACGTTATCAAACCAGGAATTGTGGACTGGAACCGTGTTCACAGGTAATTAAAAAAATAGTTATTGCAATAGTGTAAAGAATACACAAAAATGTACAAAGTTTTCCTTTTTTCTAAACCATTTCAGAAAGTTTTCGAAATTGCGCAAATTTATGGAAAAGTTGGAAAACAGTAATTATGCGGTGGAACTGGGGAAACAGCTGAAATTTTCCTTAGTTGGTATAGCCGGTCAGGATTTGTCGGATGGGAATCCAACTCTGACTTTGGGTATGCCAGTAGCCTAATTTAAATTAAATGAATAGATATTTACAAAGATTATTAAACCATATTTTATTTTAATAGCGTTGATATGGCAAATTATGCGGGCATATACTTTATCCGTGCTGACTAAACTCGCCAATTCGGGAAATCCGATGATAGAAAAAGAAATTTTGGAATGGGTGAACAATAAGTTGGCCTCTGCTCAAAAGACGACCAGTATTCGAAGTTTCCAGGACAGCTCTATCGCCGATGGAAAAGTGGTTATTGACCTCATTGATGCCATAAAGCCCAATACGATTAACTACGACTTGGTTAAAGATGAAGGAGACGATGAGGTAAAATAAAAATTCAATGTTTACCTTTTAAAAAAAACTGAAATGTTTATTGGATTGCTAATAATATTATTGATTGCAGAGTAACATGGCGAATGCTAAGTATGCAATTTCTATGGCTCGAAAAGTGGGTGCTAGAGTTTATGCTCTTCCGGAGGACATTACAGAAGTTAAAAGCAAAATGGTGATGACGGTCTTTGCTTGTTTGATGGCGCGTGACTACATTCCCAATATGGATTCAAAAGCTCCAGTTGCAGCAGCTAGTACTTAAGGTACTCTTACGTTTACTAGAAGTGTCAATGTATAAACACCATAAATTCCCTGCTACTCATTAGTTAAATCGTAAATTGGACAAATCAACGAAGCAAACAAATCCCCCGTTACTATCGTACAATATTCAAGTGTAAATACTTTGAAACCAATTGCTGTTGCTTTATAAAGTTGTAATAATTAGTGTCAAAAAGCCAAAAATAATACTTAGATAATCAAATGATGAATTACTATAGTCAACTAACTTTAATAATTTGAATGCAAGTTGCAACAATTCTTGGTTCTGCATTCATTGTCCTTTCATGTTGTTAACACAACGAAATTAAGATATTACATGTAGCTTACAGTTATGAATGTGTTGTTAGACATTACTTAAAGGAGTTTAACGAAAGGTTGTCATACTATTTTAGACAAGCTAGTTGGCTTATGATCATTTATGTAATTCTCAGAGCTGACATTTTTCCTTATTTGGATCTGTCGTTTGTTTTAGTCCGTGTTAGAACCTCATCACAGTATAATCTCAGACTATGAAAATATATTTTATTCTAATTGGAAAGAGGGAAGAATATTTCAGCAAAAATTGAGCAAAAAAGGCTAGTTAGTAATTTTAATTGATTAATTAAGTTAAGGAATGAGTGGCGTAAAATGTAAAAAAAAAATCTGAAAAAGGAAACCCTAACTACAGTTGGATCAAAACTCCAATAGGGAAAAAGTCGCCGCTGCGGAGCTAGAGCTCACGCATGCGTTAGCAGTGTAACTTGTAGGGTAATTTGTTATGATTTACTTTTTGTTCTCGCTTCAATTGTGGCCCTTAAAATTTTTGACCTTCTTCGGGAAATTGTTTTATGAAATCACGATTTTTTGTATTTCATAGATACTTTTCGCATAAAAAATATTTTTAAAAATTACTGTCGATTTAAAAAAAATGAATTACGAAAGCAGTTTTACGTGTATTTGAGTAGACCATACCAACGTAAACTATGTGACTTTACTGCTTTTTGCACTCTCTGATTGCCTGATGCGAACTCCCGCTGACCTTTTTCCCTAAAGACTATTTTAAATTTCTCGCTCCGCCTTCTTTGGATTTTTGCTCGTGCTGAATAAATTAAATACATAGTTTATATTTACCTTTGTATTCGGCGGCTTTTTTAAAAATAGGATTCAGTACGAGCAACGTTCCGAAGAAGGTGGAGCAAGCAAGCCAAAATAGTCTAAAGCCTTTTTGATCCGACTGTACGTTGGTGTTTAATGACCTCTGTATATGACAATTATAGGATTGCATTCATCCAAACTCCAAAGCTGAATTCCAGCAATGAAGGAAACTAACGATTAACACTACTTTTTAACTTAAACCATATTGGCGGATTCCCAACCCAATGAGCCATGCTAAGAGTTCAATTTTTCTACTGAAATCTTTTGTAATTTGAAAGGCAAACCCTACGGAAGAATTTTGTAAATTCTGAATTTTCGCATAATCTCCCATGTGGGGTATGGGGAACTTTGTGATAGTTGACTTTTGGAATGCTGTAACTCGGTCATTTTTTTCCGATTGGGTTCTTATTTCCGCAGCAGAAATATAATAATATTCCTTAATGTATGTACTTTTATACGTTGATATATGACATATTTTCCCGCCAATTGAATTTTTAAGATTGATTTTTGTCCATTTTTTTCTTGACGTTCATTGCTTTTGTGGGTTAGGTTAAGCTAAAAAATTAGTTAAGATCAAAAGTTCAAAAATAGATTAATTTTCAAAAATGAATTTGCAGCAAAAACAGTCATAATTCCATCTTAAATATTCAAACATAGAATTGGCAGGAAAGTATTTTATGTATCAAGATATATAAAAATACGTACCTTAGGGAATATTATTATCAATTATCTATTTGCTGCCCAAAATTTGACCCAATCGGATAAAAATGGCCTAGTTACAGCATTTTAAATGTCAATATGTCAAACTGATTAATGCGAAAATGTGGAATATACACAATTTTTCCGAGGGATGTGCCTTTGAAATGCAATTGATTTTCAAATAAAAAATTGAATTCCTGGCATGGCCAATTAGGTTCGGAATCGGTCATTATAATATTAAAACATAATGATCTGAAATCGTTGACTGCTCGAGTCAAACTAGGGAGACTGCACAATCATTCTCCTATTATAGGAGACTGTGTGGTTGAAATCCTGTCAATTTTTGTTTTATTTTATCAGTTAACAAAAAGAATGAAAAGGGACTAAAGTAATTTTCATGGGTTTTTTTCTTTTTTTCAAGCAGCTTTTTCTGCAGGTTAGAGTAGTCTAGAACTAATTTAAGAGCAACATATGTGAATAAACATGGTCTGATTTATGAGGTGGCTTTGGAGATCGTCATTCCTATAATCAACTTAAAAATGAGTTTAACAATTAACTGATAGGGTTAAATTTTGCCCCCAAAAGTAATAAGTAATTACCGATGTAGACGATGTAATAATCATCAGTTTCAAATAGACAAATAAATCTCAACGCCAATAAAATTTGAAGCCATTCCATTAATAATTAATTGTCTGAGATTCTATTGGCCAGTCGCTAATGTTTCGTCTCACCCGTATTTAGGAATAACACTGTGCATTTGAATGGCCATATTTATTTTGCTTTTACATGTCATTGATTGTTGTCTTCATCACTTGAATCTCCAATGGCCCACAAAAGTGACAAAGACAATTATTAGTCTCACGTTTGAATATTTTGTACCTTATACTTATAAGCTTTATATTGAATATGTAACAGGACAAAAAATGTCGAATAAAATATAGTTTTTTGTTTGATACTGTTAATTGAGAGGAGAAATAATGTTTAGTGCAGGTTATGATATAATTATCTATTAAATAGAATATTGTAATATACGAGGAATAAGGAGGTGAAAGAGATTGGTACAAACTTTGAAGTTTATGGACGACCCAATACCAAAAATAAATGCTGCTACTCCGTTATTAAAGTAATACCAAATCCGCATTTTGAATTTCAAAATGAATCTTGACATGTACTACTAAAGATAAATACTCTTTGTGAACTAAACTAAGTAACACTAGCATAGCATTTATAGTATTATTATTGTCGATAAGTCTTTTGATAGTATTGTCGTATTCTCATTAATTACTAATCATAAGGTTTGTAACTGTAAGTCGCCTAGCATTCATAAACTTAATGTAATTTTAATCTTTGGTAATATCCATTTTATGTATTGGTACAATAATCAAACGGTGGTAGTGGTAATGTATAAGGATCTGAGAATGGAGAATTACGTTGAAGCTGTAAGCAGAGGCTGGCATTCATAGTGCTAATAGAATGGTTCTTGTTACGAGTTACGGTTGCTCCAAATAAAGGTAGACAAGTTTAGGATGAAGCTAGCTACCTTCTCAAAATTGCCAAAATATGAATGAATGTGCACGGGATTAGAATATTTCCCAAAGAACATAGATAAAGTTGAAGGATCTATATTTGTAAAATGTTCAAACAACCAAAGTTGCTCACAATAATGTTATTAGGCTACTCACAGACAGGGCGTCAAAAGTGATCGGCAATACACTCAAGGATCTTAACTGCTCCAAAAATCGAGCCAGAAACTTAATTTTGATATGCCATTGTTGTAAATACTGTAAGAATAGTTAGTACGTGCATTCTAATAAGAGTTAGAGTTGGAGCAAACAATAAAGACAATTAGCGAAGCGTTAACACGATTTTGTATAGCTTTAGTTAGTACGTAACTAATCTTCTTTGTACCAGTCATTTAAGTTATTGTCAGTTATTACGCAGCCCGTTATTAACAGTTAGTGGAAAGAAAGGTGGCTGCTGCGAGGGGTAGGGGGAAGCAGCTGCAAATCTTGTGTTGTATGTGAGTTCCGATTAATGACTAATATTTTAATTACTCTGAACTTGTGGCACTTCTACAGCTACGATACCCCGAATATGCGAATACTGAACATTACCAGCAGAACTGGCATCTAATGAGTTCAATAGACCATGTCAGAATATATTTTTTTGTCAGTATTGGTCATGTTTATATCATTTCAAGCCACTTTAATAAAAGGTTAATTGGTCTGATGCCACACAGCCTTGATTTCTACTAATGACGATAGTCGTTGTCGTTTTTCGTCGCGTTGACAGTAAAATGAAATGTGAAATATTATCGAATGTACAAAAGACAAATTAATCTACTTCACCACGTTAGCTATTATGTTGGCTAAAGTTAGGTTTGAAAAGCGTCGAAAACAAAGCCTTCTTGACATTACAAGTTAATTATAGTGAAGAAAAAAAACGTTTTACCAATTTAACATGAAAAATAGAAACAGACTGCAGCGTATTATTACATTGCCCATAGTTCCCGTGTTTCCACCATGACTGGTGTAATATTTCAAAAGGATAAAGTACATTGACATCTGACATGTCTGTTGTACAATACAAAGTCATGCTTGGTAATGACGACTACTAATCAACTAGGAACTGTCCTTACAATTAGTTAAGAATATTTCAATGTTGCTTGTAACTGTAAGATCTATAAAAGTATGAATAAATAAATATTATTTTATTAGATTATTATTTGCCGAAACTAATGTATTGTGTATACTTTGATTGGTTCAGCATAATATATATAGTCACTACATGTTTTAGATATAAACAAGAAAATTATATTCATCGTCTTCATCTCTCTGGATATACTGCTTGAACATTTGCATAATAAAATTGGCATACAAAATAATTATATGAAGATTTGTGTTTTAATTCTTTTAATTGATAAATGATTGATAGAAACGAGAGTCCTCCTAGAGCACTCCGTCCTTTCCTATTTTTGCTTGCAAGGACGGATGATTTGAGCATTGAAATTGCTGCAATTTTGCCGGCTCCTTTCTTTTTGATAAATGTGTCGAGAATCGTAAAAATATTGGATTGCGTAATACAGATAGAAGAGTTTTTCGTATTGTTTTGGGATATGTTGGAGCATGCCATTGTTATTATGGTTGTGACCATCATAAAATATGACTTTGGCAATAATATTAGTAAGAGTAGAGTTGCCAGATGTACTCAAATCTGAAATAATATTATACAACTTAAATCTCTGCCTATAAATAGTGTCATTAAAATACTTTTTTGTGAGTACCTACACCGAAACAATTTAATTGTATTTAAATGGATGTAACTCTGAAATGTCAACTGTCAAGTGAACAAACTATCAAAATATAAAGTCGATTTAAATACAGCCTTGATAAGCCTTGATGCTTTTACCCAATATTCTTTGAAGAACTATACTTACTTTGGATTAAATCTAGAGCCCTGAGAAGCAAGATTTGATGCAACTCTCTCTCTCTCTCTAGCATAATTCTCATTTTTAAAGCATGCTTTGGTGGTTAAATTCTGGCAACGGTGGGTTGGATGGAAGTATTGGAGTGTTTTGTGTGGGAAATATTGGTGAAACATGATTACATGTCATACAAATGTAATCGGAGAAGAAGTGTAAAAAATAATTGGGTGCAGGTGGAGTTGACGGTGCGGTGGCTGCGTAGCATATAACTCTGACTCACACTCAGTTGCCGATCGGGTTGACAACCAAATGAAGAATGGAATCCTGGCCGGCTTCTTCTGTCTTCTCTCACAGCCAAATTACCATCACACCTCCACTTCCAACTTCCATCTCACTTTCTCCATACCCCGACACACCGACACAAATCCATTTTTCCTCATTTCTTTGATTTTCTCCTCTCTCCACCCGTCTTCACATGACCATAATAACACCCGGATCTCATAACATCATCCTCATCTAATCACGCTCCACCAGCACAAAACACACATACTCCTAATCATATAATGACTCCATTCCACCCAACTAACTTTCTTCGTTCAACCAAATCAACACACGAACCATATTCAACACCAACACCACACTTATGAAAATAATGATAATTCCTTTCCTGAGTTTCCTGTATCGTGGGACAGACAAGCAAGCTTTAATGAGAAAAATAAAACACGTTCATAAGTCCTCTACGTAAATAGGTAGTCTATAGGTAGTAGGTCCCTTTTCATGTGTTCAATTTCCTCCTCATTTTCATTCATTCATTCATGAAAACATGGGTTTTCAGAGCTTCGTAATAGTATGTGCTTTAAGATTTTATCCATATAAACTTATTTGTGGGTTAATTAAAAGCTGTGTAATCTGCTTAATGAACTTGACTACATAACTCATGATCACCGAAATGTGAATTTGCTAAAAAGGCAAGCAATTTAGACAAGGAAGGCCATAAAATAGCTACACAAAGTAATGACTAATGACTTAAATGCTAAAAAGAGTTATAATAATATGTGCTCTTGCATGCGTGGAGAGAGCAATGTTGAAAAATGAATGTTGAAGGAATATAATTTTCATTGAAAAGTGAAAAAAAGTTGTATACATACATATTACGTCGTATACATACATACATTACATATATACAGTGTATCTTTGTATAAATATCATATCATAAATTATACTAAAGGTAAAGATACAAAACAAAATATTCAACCTTCTGTCGTCCCGATCAGCAAAAATGGTTGGAATCCACGCTAGAATGATACAGTTGGGCAACTGCAATACATGGCCGCATGGCCG
>JAQFYB010007154.1:0-11163 GCA_034694085.1 Pogonognathellus longicornis
TGTAAGAGCCAGAAGAAATGTATTTTATTCTTGAAAGAAATGCATTGATATGACACATGTTTATTTGGGAATTGGAAATATATAAGGAAATGACCAATAGTATTTGAGAATAGATACTTACTGCCTATAGTTATAATATTTGAGACATGGTTTACGGTTCACAGGATCTTTAAATCCTTGCCTTACATGTTGTGTTCTTTAATAATTTTATTATGCAAGTTTGTCAGATCGTACATAGGGTGCCTTCATAAGCAGACTGTTTGTCACAGTGAATTGTGGTTTTATAATGAGTAAAATAAAATTGACCGAATTTATAAGAAATACACTGTACATTGAAACAATAATTATTTATGTATATATAAATCATTGATACTACACATTTATAGAGAAAGTATTTCACATTGCATGAAAATCAAGATTGAATAATTAAAGTCCACCCCCATTTCAATTGATTCGGTATTTGTGAAGGCAATTTGACTCTAACACCTTTGTCTTGAGCTTTCTTCCACCTTAGGGGAACATCACTGTACCCGAGCAGCGTTATATTATTTACAATTGATGAGTCTACCGAACCGAGTTGAACTTCGAATGATGATGGCCATTTAAGTAAGATTGCGTAAACCTTTCTAAGAGCTGGTTTTTGAGTATACCAAACTGCAGGAGTAATTGTATCATTTTGAGCTGTCCATGCAAGGCTTCCGTATATGGCTTCTCCATTTATTTCAAGCCAGGTCCCTAGTTGAAGAAGACGTTCCTCCATTAATGGCGAAATAATTCCCTCTTTAGTAGGTCCCACATTAATAAGAATATTCCCTCCGCAGGAAACTGTTTCCACTACCGTGGAAATCAATTCCTCAGGTGTCAAATATTCACTTAGTTTTCCATTTCTGCGATACCCCCAGGAGTTTTTATCCAGAGTCATGCAATTTTCCCATTTGTGTGGTTGCAAAACACCCGGGTTGTATCTGTCATTGCAAGTAAAGTATCCTCCGTGCTTACAAGCAGTCCCAGTTCCCCAACGATCATTTGTTACAACAGTCGATTTGACTGGGCTATCGTTGTACAGCCAGGCAAGGAATTCCCTGGACTGCCAATACTCAGAAGAGGACCCTTCATCTCCATCCGACCATAAAACCTCGGGTTTATATTCATTGACGATTTCATACAACTCACCCAACGTCTTTAAGTTTACAAAGTCATTCGTTGTAAAATTGTTTGCTAGATCGGCTAAATACAGAGGATTATACCATTCAAACAAGGAATGATACAGGCCGAACTTGAGATTTGTTGTGTTTCGTATAGCAGAAGCTAACTGTCCTACGATGTCTCTCTTTGGACCAATGTCTACGGCATTCCACCCGAAAGAATATTTTGATGGCCACAGTGTAAATCCTTCATGATGCTTGCTTGTTAAAACCACGTATTTGGCTCCAGACTTACTGAAAACCTCTGCCCAACGATTAGGATCGAAAAATTCAGCCGTAAATTGAGGTCCAAAATCTTGATACGTGAAGTTTGGTGGGTAATTCTTTTCCATAAAGTCCACATACGGTTTTCTCCCAGTTTTCCAAAAATGCCAAAACCATTCACTTCCAAAACTGGGAACACTAAACACTCCCCAGTGGATGAAAATTCCAATTTTGCTTTCATCAAACCAGTTTGGCAAAGGACGAGCGTCTAAGCTTTCCCATGTAGGTTCGTACTTTGCATAATTTATTCTTGACGTGTCTTCTTCAGTCCTGTTTACTACTTGGATATGTCTCCATGAAGCAGATAGACGAGAATATTTACTTTCAACACTCACATTTAAATTGGAGTTAGAAAATAATCTGATTCTGCCACTCCTTGATTTTGGTATTTCGGACAATTGTAAGCCCTTAGTGTTAGCAATGAAAATGAACAACCAAATGAAAAAAGTCAAAAAGTGGTATTGCATGTTGATAAATAATTCAGAATGTATTTCTACTCCAGTCGGACCTTACAAACTTGCTGCTGTAAAAGCTGGAGCTATAATGAAATAAGCCAAGCCTCGATAAAATTAAACGACTATAACATGAATGACATTTCAGTTATTGCCTTTCTACCACAAATAAAAAACAACCCTCCAATCCAAGACAAGGAGTTTATCTCCATTATTATCTGTTTTCATGTTGTCGTGCATGTTCTCTAAGGAATCACGAACGAATTTATCGAGTAATATTTATATGAATATTAATAATACGATTCTTTACATGATACAGGAATATATCGCAATAATAATATGGCAAACACTACTAATAAACTTACTCGTGATTTTAAAAATGCTGCTGCTTGCGCTTGCATGAAATGCTTACACCATTTCTCTGATAGAGTTTTGATGAAGTATTTATTGTTAAAACACACAGTACAAAAGATTGTCGAGATTCTCTACAATTGCATCTTTCTTTGGCAGTTAGTAATAATTTACATTTTTAGTCCGAATCTGAGGTCTGTGGCTGTCCGAAGCTCCGAGCAATTGACTCTGACATGGACCTCAAATTAGTCAGATGCGTGTCAGAAAATTCGTATTCTGAATCCTCAAACATAGTGTTTAAGGAATCTACACTTAGTAATGCATCTGAGTCGAAGAGTCTTGAGGAGGCTCTTGAGGATATACTTACGTCGTCATCTCCAGCAAACACCGAGTTTACGTCACTTAATGCTCCTAATAAAAATTAAATCCATTTAAAATCCATTTAACTCACTCATTGATTCATAACTATTACTGTCAAGATTGGAGCAGGTGCATTATACAATTGTTATTCGTATGAGCTTTACCTTCAGCATCTGTTAGGCCGTTTTCATTAGTAATGGAAACATTTTCTAGAGCGGGGTCATCTGTTACATATCCAGTGGATTCTTGGTCTATATCTCCCTGCCGGTCGTCATCACTTTCATCTTCATCGCTCCATTCGGACTGACTGACTTCGTCAGCCACTGAAAAGGGCAAACAATGAAAATGAATTTGGCTTTTCACCACTATCAACTATGATGTGATTTATTTATTTAATGTCAGTTGGTACTTGAGAAAATAACTATGTTGTATTTACAATGAAGTGGTCACTTTAATCAACTTGACTTTACTACAACAACGAGTGCACAAGCACTAACCTTTTTCCATAAGTCGTTTCTCTTCCTCCTCAAATTTTCGAATTTCTTCTTCTTCCTTTTGAGCCTCATCGTCTTCATCTTCATCGTCTTCCGTTTCTACATTTTCATATTCAGAATCTTTCGCTTCTTTCCTGTAACGGATAATTGCAATATTTTATTGTATGAAATTTTGGGCATGCAAAAGCTTGAAACAGTTTCCGAAAACCCACAGCCAATTTGTTACATTTGTTATGTTAGTGTAGTAGTTGAATAGTTAGTTTTAAGAGTTTACCAAAGAGTTAATTTTGATGCTAGAAAATTATTCATATGAAGATAAAAAGAGATATTAGAGTCTAACTTTTCTACGCAATCCTTCAAAATGTTCAGATTGATATTGAAGTTAAGGCCAAAAGATTTGTGCCACATGCTGGCTGGCAGGCAGACAGTTGGTCAGAGCGACAAGCTAGCAGGGTTTCCAGATCAGAGACTTTATTCCCAGCTTGTTCTAAGACAACGGCGAGAACCAAAACCGTTGGTTTAAGACTAGAAGAAGAGCCATATTCTACGAGACTATATAAATCGTAACTCGCCTCGTTCTTTTAACATTAAGATCGACTCGTGACAAGAGAGGACTCATTTGCAAAGGGAATCTGAAACCCAAAGCAGTTCTTTCCAGTTGTTCTTGCTGCTTCAATGCTTTCTGTTGTAACGCTGCCAGTCCAATCTGAGTTGGTTCCGTCGCTTTACTAGAACTACTGCTACCTGCAATGGCAGCGGAAGTAGATGTGCCTTGTGATCTATTGACATTCAGATCAGAGGGACAACAAACAAATCGAAATAAATAAAATTCAAAAACAAAAATAAAGTAATAGAACTGAAGAAATATGTACTGGGTTTCATGGGCTCTGATATCCGTACAAGCTAACATTTATCACTGACTCGAACTTATAACATGAATTAACAACAAAAGCGTCTATAATGAATAAAATAACAAAATACATCAAGCAATAAGCAGTATTGCTAAATTCGTGTCTGACATACGAATTCCAATAGAATTGATACGTTTAGAGTTAAACACCTTTCTACCCCACGACAAGTCATGTTAAATTTTCAGTTACAAATTAATTGACGGAGCAATATGAGTGTTTCTAACCAACAAAAATGTACATTGACGTTTACACACCGTTTTTACAGTTAGCTGACAAGTATGTACTAGTCTGTTTATCAAAGTACTTTTCTCAGAGAAGTATACCGGGTTTTTAGCTGATCCCTTAACCAGGTTACGGTTACAACCATTGAAAACAGTATTTGCAAATGTACACTTACCTTAATTTATCCATTACTGAAAGAACTTTCTGAACCGAAGCAAGCTCATCAACTTGCGGGAGTTGTTGTCGTTCCAGTAGCTTCTTTATCTCTTTTTCGAAGTCAGATATTCGACTTCCTTTGTTAACATATGATTTTTCTGTTTGAGAACTTGAGTCTTTCCTATTTCCTGTAGAAGGAGCACTAGAACTTTCGTCATTACTCTTTTGCTGTAATTGTTGTTGTTGAACATGCAGTTGACCAAGTGGAGAACTCTCAGCTTTCTTTCTCGAGTTATTCACATTCTCGACTTGTTCTTCTCCAAGCTCTCCTTTTTTATTATGACTTCCCATAAACTCAAAACTGGTACAAGAATCTCCAATATAGTTAGTAGAAACAGCGGCTACCGGGTTAACACTAACAGTATTGACATTATTATCATACAAGCCATCCGACGAGGCAGCCGTGGCGCACATCTGTTTTAAAGCCGCCAGGTCTGCTGGTGTAGGTGGGAGGTTATTGTGACTAATATTATGGTGCTGACTGCGTGGGTGATGGTTGAGATGCTGATGAGAGCTTTGATCATCTTCCATGGGAGGGGGAGGAGATTCAGAGGGAGATTCGTCAGAAGATGAGCTACTAGAGGTACGATTAAGTGAAGAAATGTCGTCTGCTGATGAGTATGGCACTGGAGCCGTGTGCTGTTTAGGACGACTTGAACGAGGTAACAAACTAGCTTCTGACATATTTCTTCCCCCCAATCTGCGACCGTTTCCAGATCCTTCTATGTGAGGAAGTCTGATATTTTGTGCACGCAGAGGAGCCTGATTAATATTCAAAACAAAGATTCATCATTAATCATCCTTAAATTAATTACTAATCAAATAATGCAATCAATTACCTCTCTAGTAGGCGTCACTCTGTCACTGTGTGTTCGTTTAACCGGCGAAGTTCTTTTTTCTGAAGGATATACTTTAGCGATTCGCGGCCAGGCAAGTTCTTGATCCGGATTATTGCGTGGCGGAGGGGGTGGCGGAGGTAACAGTGGCTCACATTCGGGAACAGTTCCAATACTCATATTGATTCCAACATGATTACTATGATTTGTGCGTAACGGAACAGGAGGCGCAGCTGTCTTTAATGGTCCTACAAAAGCTAATGGGGTGGCAATTCCTCCAAACATGTTATATCTACCGTTGCTTCGTTGTTGAATTTCATCAATTCTCATCGTTGTAGATTGCTTTCTATCAGTCAAGAAGTAAGTGGTTAAATCCCCTTTACCTTTCACCTTTACTTTACCTCTACACTGAAATTCGTATGGACAATTTTTTAATATTTGATAAGCCTCTTCAGTAACCTGTAAACACATCATAGCACATGTCATACTGAATAATTTATCCCATCAATGTATCCAATATCACATGCATCAATACATAATTTGAATGGATTTACGTACTTGGGTATGGTTCGGTAGTCCTGTTGAGTCCATACGGCTTGCAACATTAACTGTGTTACCCCAAATGTCATACTGGGGTTTCCTTGCGCCGATTACACCAGCAACTACGTGTCCCACATTAATACCCACCCTGAGCATAAAGTTATTATAGGAGTTTTCATTTATTGTGACCAGTCGTTCTCGCATTCCGAACACATATTCGACGAGTGTTGATATGTACATTCCTTCATTTGAATCATCTATTTTATAATCAGGGATCAGTCCCACAGCGGCCATGTATGTAGAGCCTACTGTTTTTATTTTGTCAATAGAATTGAAACGTTCTTCCGACAACAACTAAAGAAAAACATCAAATGTTGAATATTGATCCGTCAAAACTTATATTGTGGGCTAGTTATTTAATGTATTTAATAAAAAGTAGTATTACCTCATCAAAATCAGCAATAATTTCATTCAAAAGACGAAGACATTCTACTCCTTGATTATTTCCGTCCAGTTCAGTATAAAATTCCTGGAAGTTTGTGATAGTAGCAAAAACTACACCAACTTTATCATAGCTCTGATGGTAAAGATCCATGTTATTGCGAAACTCCAGGAAATGTAGCGCAACATGAGCAGGGAGCAAATTAAAAAGTATTTTCTGTAAAAGATGTTACAATCGAAGATAAGTACAAAAATAATTGGCCAACTTTTGTAAACAGAAATGCGAATATTTATAAGATAACCTTATTAGATTGCTGCAAAGCCTCCATTTCTTGTTTTTCTGAGTGGGCCTGCCATTGCCACAAAAAATCTAATCTGGCCATCCACTCAATTTGTCTACCATGAACAAGTACCGTCATTAGGAACAACCAAATTTCAAAAAACCCAACCACTTTGGACGACACCAACGCACTAAAAATCGATGTAAACACACAAGAAAACCCCAGTTAAAATTAGGTTACAGCTTATTAATTGTATAAATATTACTTTTTTAAATCTAAGTTGTGTGAAAAATGTGAATGTAATAAAATATAAATCTTACTTTGTGCGAATGTCGTAACAATCAAATATAGGTGCATGTGTAATAAGAATTAGAAGAGAGTACATCGATCCGACAATAAATAGTAGAGCCGTCTTGAGAGGGAATGGAAGTCTAAGAAAGAGAGCGATGGCCACGAAAGACAAAATACACGAATGAACCACGTAATGGGGGAGTGGACACCAGCGATGTTCCACAATCAATCGTTGGGGAGCTTCTGCTGCCATTGAGACATTGTCATTTCCTGTTCCTCCACCACATATATCGTCCGTTCGACAAGTAAACTAGTGTGAGTAAATACAGCATACAATATAAAACACTCGTCATTGTATAGGCAACACTTGAGCGTGGTACAACTTAATGATCGATTCACTAACCACATTCACTTGTCCAACAGCGTAGACAAGAACGACTGAAAAGACCGAAATGGCAATTCTGAGCAAAGGTGAGCGGGCCAGATCCCAAAGTATGAGTCGAAGTCGTGTTGCCAGAAGAAGCATAAGTACAATAGCAATCCAGGCAAACGCTGTTAAAAATAACAGCAATAAAATAAACGTTCTTGGCAATATAACAGCTTGTATTGCTCCGAGTGCAACCAGGATTGCCAAAAGTAGAGCCAAGGCAGCGGCAAATGCATGATCCGAGTCTGATTGAAACAGTCTTTCCATGTGACGGTCTTTGAAGCACAAGGTCACACTATTTACATGAGCAGTCTTTTCCCTGTCAACACTTCTTGCCTCAATTGCTTGAGCTAAGTACTTATTCACTCGATTCGTTGGTTGGTGTAAGACAGAAGCATGTCGCTTTTTGAAAGGTCGCTTAAAACGCTCCGTAACTTTTGTTTTTCTCTGATTGGGAATCGTTTTGGCACCCGCATCTACAATAAAAATGCAATTTATTACTGATCTGTGAACAGCTTAAAACCTATAGAGAGAATTGGCAGGTTCAAGGTATTTACCTGGTGGTTGAACGGCCATGTTCGCAAACGGAACTTCTACCGAATATTTAATCGAATGTAATAGTTGGATAACCACATTGGACACATTCTTAAATGACAACTTTCTACGCTGTTGGAGTCTTAGAGTGTTAAAAAGCAACAATTTTCTTCTTCTTTGTGGAGGAATAATAAAATAGGGTGTAATATTATTCTCTCGCAGAGTATTATGTCTAGCGTTTCCAGGTTCTACTTGATATTCTCCCCCAAGAGAATTCAAGGTAGCTTGCGTTATGTGCACTCGACCTGCTTCTCCACCTGCTTCCATTGCATTCGCAATATTAACATCATTCGACCAGACATCGAATTGCCACTTTCTTAGGCCCAAGACACCACATAAAACTCTGCCTGAATGTATACCAACTCTCATGTTCAACTGAAAATCTGAAATCAATATTCACAAGATTAGTTTATATATAAATAATTAGTTGGTTCATTAATATTATTTTACTTGCCCAAACATATACCTGTTGCCTCTCGGACGGAAGCAATTGCATCAATCATGTCTAATCCCATCTCTACGGCACAATGTCCGTGATCAGATCTAGGTTCTGGAAGGCCCGCCACGCAATAATAACAATCTCCTAATATTTTTATTCGCAAGCAGTTATTTTCCTAGCGGATGATAAAAACAAAACATTTAAAGATCTAGTTGAATACTGAATATTATGATGATTGCTGAAGGATAGGATTTATAATTACCTGGCTTAAAAGATCAAATCTTCCAAAAAGTTCGTTTAAAAGTCTGACCAATTCATGAGGCGACGCATGTGACGCAAGTGCTGTAAATCCAACGATATCCGCGAAAACTATGGATACATTTTCGTGTTTTTGTATGTATATTTTATGAAATTGTCTTGCAACTGGTGAAACTAGTTCAGATTTCATTTCATGAGCCACATGCCCGGGCAGAACCGAAAGGAGTAATCTCTCTACAAAACCAAAAATCATTGAAAAATTGCACATAATAGGCAATCAAAATCATGTACATATTAATTAATCGGAGCAATTCACAAGCTTTTAATTACCAAGTTTGTCATTTTCGTCGTGCGCAGCAAGTCGAGCCTGAATAGACTGACGTGTGTCCAAAAAGGCTTTTCTCGTTGCACCTTCTGCCCTTCGATGAATCCAAAAACCAGTTAAAGCAATTATAAACCAAGTGAGACCATTGGCTATTAATTCAGAACCTTGAAGGTATCTAAAATTTTCTCCAAAAATAACTGCACATGCGAAATGTCCAGTTGTCAATAAAAATGATAAGATGACAGCTACCCATAGAGGTATTTCTAAAGACACAAAAGCTATAAAAAGTACATAAGCCACAGCCCAAGATCCTTCGGCTGCAACCATCGCCACACCTAGAACAATAAACAAATGCCAGTCTAAAATTAAATATTATTCAAATTCAAACTCGTCAAGTCAATTTCCGGTTAAACATGAATGATTCTTATTCATATACGTCATTAAAAACAAGCTTCCTATAGCTAATGACGTAAGCTTACAAACAATATACATACATAGTGAACAAAATGTCACTCATATCTTAAAATACTTTAGATGTATCATTAATTGTCATATCACAAACAAACTACGATCTGATCGGCCCTGAACAGTATTTCTTTGTTACGTAATCGGCATGATGGATTTGTTGAATGTACAGCAACAATTATCTCTGTTCCACAATGTATACGATTTATAAAAGGAAATGAGTCCAAATAAACTAACCCATTCTTTGAGGGATGGGTGCAGGCATCCATACAATACAAAATAGGATTGAAAGAAGTATCCATGCAGTAGTCAAGATCCATTCCCTTCCATAAAGTCTTTGGAGAATCCAAAGTGACACGATCGTAACGGAAGTAATGGCAAGAGAAACTGTTTGCATGTCGATTGACACTCTACAGTTGTAAAGTGCGAGGAGAGCATTTCCAAAGGCAAAAATGAGAAAGGAAGAGCGATTTTGAACTTTGGCCGAGTAGCGTTGAAAAAGTGACTCCAGTTCGACATTTTCAAAGCGTTCACTCCACCTCCAGCCTCGTTCAATTGTCTTGACACGGTGGTCCATTCTGCATTGTTTTGTCAAAAACAATAGCTACAACCTATAAGAACAAGCACAACGAAGCTCAATTAGCAACAAGCTCTTTTGAGATACTAAACAAGATGCTTAACACATACACACCGAATTCGGGGTTTCCCGTTTGTGTGTGTTCGTTGTTAACTTTCGGTGTATAATGTATATATAAACTGTTTATTACTTACTTCACTTTGAACATTCAACAAGAATTCAGTGGCAGTGTTGTACAGAACACAAATAAAGTACAGTCACACACAACACAACCTACCACCACGAACAAAATAAAACGCTTTTAATATTAGGGTCCCTATAAGAAAAAACGGACTAACAACAAGAAGAAGACAAAAACAGAGTTGTTTTTTAGATGCCCTACCGATTCTCCACCAGAGCACAAGGAGTCTTCTTCTTTCCACTTTGTATTTGTATCTTGTATCTCCGTCCTCTAATCTTAAGAAATAGAAATCGGGAACTTTGCAACCCGAAGGATAAAGATGAGATGAGCCAACGAAGGAAGGATATAATGTCAACTGTCAGGAAAGAAGGGAGTCCAATCTCTTCGGCGCCAACTCCAAATCTCTCTTGTAAAGTGTGCTGGAAATCTTCGGAAGCCCTCATAGAAAAAGGAGATTCGGTTCGGGGAAAACACTTTCGTGTGTACACAGAGTTAAAGCTATTTCTATGCAAAAAGTTAATCACATGCATTCGGTGCACTAAGAATGTTTAACGATGATTCTAACAACCTTGCGTTGCGTTCTGATCCTTAAAACAAAACTGTGAAATTCACGACACAAATGTTTGCTTCACGCTTGACTTAGTTCATAACTCCGTATAGCTAAAGTTTACATCTTTACACACGGGTGTGTGAATGTGATGTTCGTGGGATATGTGCGTTATCGATGATTTCGCCACACACACAGACACACAGCAAGCAACCAAGCGGTCTCTTTCTACACATACATACACAAGTACATACATACACATTTACACATACAACACACAAAATCTAACTCCTCTATATAACTTCTGTCCATATTGCCCTGTCCTCAAGTCCTATAGTATGAATTCCATTCATTGCATTCCCTAAACTAACTATACACATTAGCAACATGAACATAGCAAAGAATTTGGCTTTCCGTAAGGTTTTCTTTCTTTATATTCATGCCCTTGCTTTGCTCTTGCTTTACATGTGTATTTAAGTTTGCAAG